>PVJS01004467.1:0-69030 GCA_004027185.1 Glis glis
AAAAAAAAAAAAAAAAAAAAAAAAAAAAAAAGAAAATTATTACATTTTTGAATTGCATAATAGGCTGACCTGTCTACCCTTCAGATTTTCACAATTATATATGTCATTGTAAGCTATGTTTTGGCTGTATAGTAAAATGCCCTTATATCATTCACATGTAATGATGTTACTGAGTGTGTAGAGGTATTGTGATGGTCAGTCTTCAAACATTATGTGTAATGCAGTGGATTTTGTTTAGCTTTCTTGGCCAAGATTGACATCCTGCTAGAGGCTCATCGGTTCCCTTTTGGGAATAGCCAGTTAAAGTCATACCCATAACTACTTGCCTTATCATATTCTCATATTCTGGGTTATGTTACCCTTATTCTAATCATGCTAAAGCCAGCGCCATACAACTAGGCATAAACCCTATTTTCCAAGCTGCTGCATTTCTTCAAATTTTCCCATTCTAAACTTTCTTGCCATGCCTCTCTTATTCCTTACAGTGGAAACAGTAATAATGGTGCCTTCTCATAGCCTTCACTATTCTATCTGCCCTGAGAGCATCCCTGGTGCTTTAAGCATTGTATGCTGAGCTATTCCCTCCAGGGAACTGCAAGTGTAACAAAACTATCAATATCATCTCAATTTCTCTCTCTCGGTCAACTTCTTGCCTATCTGTACCTCACTCGAAGTAACATGGTTAAAAAGATATACAACACACTCCCCAAAATCCAAAATAACAAATTCGATTGAGTCCCTGTTACTGCTAAATCTGGAGTATTCTACTGGCAATTGGTGAAAATTGATGACTGTGATGTCACAGTTGCACAAGAAGATGAGCTTCGCATAAATCAGGGTAAATAGTATGGTCAAAGGTGTGATACACATGTGTACAAAGTGTTCAACAGTGGAGTTGAAAGAGATTAGTTCAGTCTTATACTATTCTGAAACTTCAGATTTTAGTAGTCGAATAAATAGAAGGATGGTCAGAGTAGGCCAAAGAGTCAATTGAGAGAAGACAATATGTACGAAAACAATAAAACCAAGTATGTGTTTATTCTCATTAAAACAGCATGTAGAGTTATTTAAATGTATACAAGTTAAGTAAATGGGAGATTACTACTGGAGTAAAGCCAATACTGTAACTTTCAGTCTAATATCTACCTGATGTATTCTTGTGTGTGTGTGTGTGTGTGTGTGTGTGTGTGTGTGGTACTGGGTATTGAACCCAGGGGCATTCTACCTCCAAGCTACACCCCAGTCCTGTTTTTTATTCTTTATTTTGAAACAGGGTCTCACTAAGTTGTGGAGGGCCTCACTAAGTAGCTGAGGCTGGCCACGAACCAGTATCCTCTGGTCTCAGCCTCCCAAGTACTGGGATTACAAATGTGCGCCACCACAACTGGCTACCAGATGTATTCTTATCTGTGCTTTTATGTTAGAATATTGATCTTTCAACAAATATTTTCATGACTTTAATTATTTGAATTTATTCTTGGTCATATATAGCTGCTTGCATTTATTTACCTATTTTTCAAGTTATGGTTTTCTACATAATAAATTAACTGTTGGTCATATATCTTACATTTTTTACCAGTTAATCATAAATACTTTATTAAATGTTCTCAACAGATTTTCTTTATATGGGATTCATATATATATATATATGATTATATATATACAGTTATATATATAGTACATATAGTATATATAGTATATATATATATATATATATATGTATATATATATATATTATTTTAGACTTGTTTCCCCTGAACTGGGAATAAAATCTAGTTGTTATTTTCATTAAAGATGAAATGAAAGGCATTTATATTTTAAAAATGCACATTTAAAAATAAATTTTATTTTATTTATTTATTTTGCGGTACCGGGGATTGAACCCAGCAGCATTCTACCTCTGAGCTACACCCCCAACCCTATTTTTTATACTTTATTTTGAAACAGGGTCTCACTAAGTTGCAGAGGATCTTACTAAGTAGCTGAGGCTGGCCGCGAACCTGTGAATGTCCAGCCTCAGCCTCACAAGTACTGGGATTACAAGTGTGCGTCACCACACTTGGCTAAAAATAAATTTTATTTCAACAGAAAGCATTCAACAGAACTTATTTTATTATAATCTCTTAGGTGGGGTTAACTTTATTTTTAACTTATAAATTAGTTCTCCTATTATCTTGTATAAAATAAACTATGTTATTTAAGATGTGATATGATACATATTATTAAAATTATAATAGTAAAAATTAATTCAGATGTATATTTCTATGCTTTCTAATATTTTCCATTTATCTATATGAAGAAGTTGGTACAAGTAGTCTTTTTTATGGTGGTAGCACTTTTCGAATATTAAAATTGATCAATACTTATGATAAATAAAAGTAAGTCAATTTCCAAGTATATAAATTTTGTACAGATATTTCTAAAATAGAGTTAAAATAATTTAGAAGGAAATTTAACGTATGGTGTTTATGTGTCCATCATGCCTTTCTTCTAACATGTCCCCGCAGTGCACTCTGCCAAAGGAGCCTGGAGGCTCTGGAAATGGTATGATGAGGTTGTGTCCTGTGTCCCTCTGTTTCCTCTGTATAGCAAGTGGAAAATTTTCATCACCTTGAAGTGAAATGGTGACATGAGACTTTTGAAGGCCTGTAGGAGTGAAACACTTAGCACTTCTCCTTCCCCAGGGATTGTGAGAACCAGAGAGCAGAGGAAGAGAGGAGGTTGACATAGAACTGGAGGCAATCAGGACACAAGGCCACCCACCTGCGTGGACACGTGATTCCCTGTGCACTACCTCACAGCTCCAGCAACACACCTGGACAAGGCAGTCTGAAAAATACAATCAAAGATGAGTGTAGCTCCACCCAGACTATGACAGGAAAAGGTGGCAAAATAGTTCCAATCACAGCAAGTGAGGGAGTGTAATCAGACCCAATGAACTTAAAAGAGAGGGGAAAAATGAGAAGAAAATCCTATTAATGGAAATAAATGAAAATGTTATTTGACTGAAAATCCCAGTGGAGACCAGGTGTGGTAGGATCATGAACTAAAAAAGGTAGAAGTATAGTAAATGATCTTAAACTTTCTTTAGACTATTTTTCAATTATTCAATAAAGTAAAAAAATACCCAGTGAGCTTTTCATTAATTTTATATGCATCTACATGAAGAAAATAATATATTTACAATACTGGACAATATCAGTTAAGAGCATGTTAAATATCTGAGTTTCTGTAAATCTTATTTTATGTCACTTTGCAATATTTGATTGGTATATGTAATACAAATTGCAACTGCATTCACAATTCTCATACCATTGGGTGTTCATTCCAATATCTCTAGAAAATTAAATATTTAAGTCACCAAATTGATGACTGTTTCTTCAGCTATTGAGCAGAAATAAATAACAGGGACTGCATGACTTGTCAGTAAATATTCCTTATAATGCTGAAGGGATGGTTCAATTTGAACGTATAATTAAATTTAATAAAAGGTATGCCAAGATATTTACTTCTGACATTTACCATGCATTATTATATACATTTTTGGTCTTTTAATTTTTAATTTTCAAATTTACATCATGGCTTAGAAAAAATATAAATTCATCCTAATAGAATGTTGTATTACTTTTTTCTTTTGGTCAGCCTAATGTGAAGATTAAAAAGTCAAAATCAAATAAATATTATACCATTTAAATTTTAATGAAACTAATATATTTCCACCAATATCTTCCAATATTCATAATATATATTAGCATTTATTATAAGAAACCAAGATGTGTATAACTTAAAATGTAATATTTGGATTTAAATATGTCTGGACCTAAATGTGCACATGTTTCAATTTCAGCTGCATTCATTATTTACTATCATCTTGAGCAGCTAGTCATCTTTGCCTCTATTTCCTAATTTGGAAATTATATACAATATTAGTTTAGGTCTGAAAGAGCAATTTATTTGCCAGCTATTACTAATTAATTATAACTGATGTGAAACTTCATTATATGTTCTACAAGAAAGATTGATATACATCTTTTACAGTGTTGTATTATTGGGCTGATAATTATGAAGATAAAAGTTATTGTACAACTTTAGTCTATCTAAAGGTTATTTTTGTGCAATAAAGTGCATAGCTTAAATGAATAATTTTTCTCTATATTAAACTGAGAACATAAAAATATCTGAAGAAAATCATTCAAAGAGCACAGTGATGTATGCATAGATTTCTCAAAGTTTTTATTTTCCCATAAGAAGGAGGAACAAGCAGTATTTTAATTGTAACTCTGCCAATATGTCTATCTAGAGGGTTTTGCTATTTCTGTATTCAGTAAAATTTTTGTGCTCAAGGAAGGCAAGATTACAATTTTTTCTAACAGAATTGAGTTGGTGCAGTGATATCCTTGGTTATCAAAATATCCTCGTAGCTTTGGGATTTTGAATTGGTGAATATTCAGAATGTGTGGAAAAGCAGGATCCATACTACAATCTTGATCACACAAATGAGTTCAACTAAAGTGCTTGTGACTGGCTGACTTTATTCTTTGCTTCTTGTGTTTTGGTTTTCTTTAATGCACATATTAACTTTTAAAAATAAAGGTTATTTTACAAACCTGAAAAAAAAGAAGAAACAAAGTGAGACCCAAGGAAAGATGTGATAATTCTACACCTTAAGAAAAAAAGCAAGGCAATATTTTAGAACAAAATCTTCCAAAACCTGGGTTTGAACTGATATATAATCTAGTTGTAAATAGAGGGGAAAATGATATGTAATAATGTAACAAAACATTGTACAAAGGGCAGTTCAGTCATATTCCCTTTTCTCTTTCAAAAATAATACTTCCCCCCACTTTTGTGGTGATAGCTTAATTAATGATTCTCCAGGAATATAGACTATTTGACAGGAGATAACTAGCTCTCGAGTGTGATTGCAAAAGGAGGGTGATGCTGTGAGGAAGGAGAGGGATTGAAGAAAAATTTAAAAAATTCAACGAAGAGAAATGAAGGAATGATATAATTACATCATAACATGTGAACCATACAGTTTTGCTGCAAAAAATAAAAATGGATTAGGCCAAAATTTACAAAACTGCCACTTTATGTAAAATATTTTTCAGCAAGAACAAAGTTCTAAAATTCTGAGATTGTTCATTAGATTAGAACGTGCTATATCCACCAATTTCAACCATGCTGAAACATTTCCTTTGTAATGCACACTTTAATAAATAATATTCTTTTAAAATGAATTCCTTTGGGAGGCGGAGACCGGAGGATCCGGGTTCGCGGCCAGCCTCAGCGCGCATGCGCGCCCGCACGATCGTTCGATCGATCGATCTCTCTCCTCTCTCTCTGTCTCTCTCTGTCTCTGTCTCTGTCTCTGTCTCTCTCTCTCTCTCTCTCTCTCTCTCTACCTAGTGAGGCCCTCCGCAACTTCGTGAGACCCGGTTTCAAAAATAAAGCATAAAAAAATAGGGCCGGGGGCGTAGCGCGGAGGTAGAACGCCCCTGCGTTCAATCCCCGGTACCGCAAAAAAAAAAATAAATAAATAAATAAATAAAATGAATTCCTCATATGGAATGTGCATGGTACCCTTTTTCCCCCTTCACATAATACATTGTCAAAAAATATATGCACAGATTAAAAACATAACACTGTGTCAGGTGTGTTCACTACCGGGCCAGGTCATGAACACAGCTGAATGTCCTTCCTGCATACTCTTGTATTTTCCTAGAGATAATTGTGTTAGCCTTTCATTTGTCTTATGTTCCTTAACTATTTAAGATTTTATACAATATTCTAGCACTTCTATAGACTTTTCCAGGGCCTTTTTTCGTGAAGATTGAGTTTCAGTGTAGACTTATTGTTCCCCAGTCCTGCTTTCTTCTTCCTTGGATTCCACTCTTATTCAAGGTAGGACCTATCGTTGCTTTACTTGTTATGCTTACCTTGTTTTCTCATCCTATCCTCATTTCTTCATCTTCTTGTTTCCTCATATCAATGTTTAGTTATTTCTGATTAATTTACTGATTTTTCTGGAGTTCACATATTGATCAATATCTTGAGTCTTTGTGATGAACCTTTTTCTTGGACTCTGACTTGACATAATAATTTGATATGGCCAGGGCGCAAATACTTCATTTACCATTTCCTTCTCTTTAATTGTTTGACCATTGGGGCAATACCGTATAAATTCCTTTATTATCACTTACTGTAGTTTCTCTGAGAATAAAAATAAACATCTAAGCTCAGTGGGTCATATTAAACTGTACCTCACAAATAACATTTATTGTTAAAAGTTAGTGCTCAATTGTTTTGAATAGAAGCAATTGTTCAGCTAAATAAATTTACTGTGCAGTTACATTTCTGTACCTAATAAAATTTTCCTGATTTTGAAACAAAAAACTATAAGTAACTTTCTTTTATTTTAGTTTTTGATTATTTCTGACTTTTTAAGAATTGCGGTCATATAATTAACATCAAATGTATTGTTTTGCTTTCATTTTTTTTCCATCCCTAATATTTCTTTTCTCTTTATTTAGATTCCTATTTCTGACTTATATCATTTTCCATCTTTTCGGAGAATTTCTTTAAACACTATTTGCAGGGCAGATCGACTGGCAACAAATTCCCTCAATTTTGTTTGTTTAAAAATTCTATTGTTCTTTGTTTGAAGAATAACGTCTCTGGAAACAGAATTTTGAGTTGAAGATTTCTTTCAATACTTTAAATATTTTACTCCACTCCCTTTTTTCTTGCATTGTTTAGGAAAGAAAATCCATAGTCCATTGCAATTCTTTTTTTTTTTTTTGTGATCCTGGGAATTGAACCCAGGAGTATTCCATCTCTGAGTTATACCTCCAGCCCTATTCTTTAAATTTTTTATTTTGAAAGAGGGTCTTGCTAAGTTATTAACAGCCTCACTAAGTTGTTGAGGCTAGCTCTGAATCTGTGATGCCTCTATCTGTCTCCTAAATTCTGAATCCTTGTAATTCTATTCTTGTTTTATTATAGTAAATTGTTCTCCTGCCTATTCCAGGCTTTTTTCCAGTTTTCACCTTTGGTTTACTTCTATTTGAATATATCTTTCCTAGGTGGGATTTTTTGTGTTATTATTATTATTATTATTATTTAGTCGTTTTTCTTGCTTGATGTCCTCTGACTTTATTGGATCTGTAGTTTGGTGTCTGTCATTAGTTATAGAGAATTCTCAGCCATTATTACTTCAAACATTTCTTCTGTGCCTTTCTCTCTTCATTCTCTTTCTGTTATTCTTTTTACGTCTATCTTATATATTTGATGATTTTCCCGTAGTATTTGGTTTTACGTACCATTTTACTTTTCATTTTTCTTCTTCCTCTGTATGTTTCAGCGTGGGAAGTTTCTATTGACACATCTTCAAGCTCACTAAATTCTGTCCTCAGCCAGGTCCATTCTATCTGTAAGCCCATCAAAGACCTTCTTCATTTCTGTTACAGTGTCTTAGTTGGTCATGTTGCTTTAACAAAACACCATAAAATGAATAACTCACAAATAACAAAAATTTATTGTTTTAATTTTTATACTTTTATTGCCGTATTATAGTCTCACATCATAATGTAGTTTATTTTTTTTTCAATTCCATATGCTGAGAAGTCCATGATCAAATACCAGTAGATTTGGTGTCTGGCGAGGACCCATTGTATATAGAGGCCCTTCCTGCTGCATTTCCACCCAGTAGAAAGGATCAATAAGCACCCTTAAGCATTTTTTATAAGGGCATTAATCTTATTTACGAAGTCCTCACCCTCATGACCTGATCCTTTTCCAAAGGCCCCATCTTTCATTACCATCGTCTGAGGGGTTAGGATTTAAACATATGAATTTTGGGGAGAAATAAACATTCAGAACATTGCCTACCAGTGCTTTTGCTTTCTAGCATTTTCTGTTTTACTTTCTTTGAGTTTCTATCTCTCCTTGCATTGTTCACCTGTTCATACCTGATCTCCACTTTTTCTATTATAGCGCCTTGCATCTTTTCATAACTAATTCTCAATCTAATAATTCTGAAATTTATGCCATATCTGATTAGTTCAAAGGTTTACCTTTTCTATTCAGATGGTAGGATTTTGTTTTTGCCTTTTATCATGTCTTATTTGTATACTTTTATTGGTGCACTGTAACTATATATCATAGTGAGGTTCCATGTGATAAAAACATACAAGCTCACATAACTTGGTGTACTTTCTTCTGCAAACCACCAGCTCCCCTCTCTACCCTCCCCATATATGTTAGTGAGATTGGTAGTGATTCCTTCATATATGGACGTAGCATTATTTGAACAGTTTCCTTCTTCAATCCTCCTTTTTTTCCCTCCCCACCTACCTTCCCCATCCCTTTCCACTATTCTACTTGTCTCTCTTCTCATTTATCTGAAGTCCCTTTTGTTTCCTGTTTTCTCTCTCTAGCTTCCACACATGGGAGAAAACATACAACCCTTGACTTTCTGAGATTAGCTGATCTCACTTAGCAGAATTTTCTTTAGTTCCTTTATTTTCTTGGTGCTGAGGTTTGAACCCAGAAGCATTCTATCTCCAAGCTACACACCAGTCCTTCTATTTTTTTTTTATTTTTGAAACAAGCTCACCCTATTGTGCAACAGAACACAAAACCTATTCTTCCTATCTGTAACTTTGTTCTGTTAACCACACTCTTCCAATCCCAGCCTCATATCTCCTTCTCAGCCTCTGATACCCATTTTTCTACTCTATGATGAGGTTTTTTTTCTTTTTCATAATCTGTATATGAATAGGATTATTCAATATTTTGTGTATGTGTGTGTGTGTGCTTCTGGCTTATTTGTCTCAACATAATGTCCTCAGAGTCAACTCATGTTGTTGCAAATGAAAGGATTTCATATTTTATATTTGAATAACATTTCATTGTGCATAAATGCCACATTTATTTTATTCACTCATTTCTTGATGGGCAACAGTAGATTTTTTATCCTGGATATTGTAACTATTGCTGCAATAAACATGGAAGTGTGGAAGTGTTTCAGACACACTGATTTTGTTCCCTTTATCCAGCGGTGAGATTTCTAGATGATAGGATAGTTCCTTTTTAATATTTTTAGGAATCTGCATACTGTTCTCTGTAATAGCTGCATTGATTTGCATTTCCACAAACTATATATAAAAATAGTTCCTTTTTTCCACATCCCTACCAGCACTTGTTTTCTTTTTGATAACAGCTATTCAAATGCCAGGCATGGTGAATTCCCTTGGGTTCAATCCCTGGTAGCAAAAAATCCCTAGTAGAATTTGCTTGGGTTCAATCCCTAGTAGCAAAAAAAAAAAAAAAAAAAGGCAATTCAAATGTGAGTGAAGTAATATCTCTCTCTCTTTTTAAATAATCAATGATGTTAAACATTTTACAGATAGCTGTTAATCATTTGTATGTCTTCTTCTTTTGAGATTTATTTAGGCCTATTACCCATGATGTCCAGAATAATTCTCTCGTTTATGTTGGTGCTCATCGGTGTATTTGGGAACTTTCTTCTGAGCTTTGCTATGTGTAAGGACGTGTGCTAAGTACCAAGTCCAACACACACACACACACACACACACACACACACACAAAAGATGGTCTTTCCACTTTCATGGTCATAAGAATCTTTAGTCAAAACACACATAAGATATTCAAAATGGTAAAATGGCAATGTGTTCATTTCCTGTGGCTGTTTGGAAAATTAATCAAATCTGAGGGTTTTACATCTAAAGAATTATATTCGCTCAGAATTATGGAGGCTAAAGATTGTAAATCAAGGTTTTTCCTGCATACACTTCCTCTGCAGGATATAGAAGGGAATCTTGTTTGCCTCTTCCTGCTTCTGGTGGCTCCGGGTACTTACTGTCTTGTGGCTACATCGCTCCAATTTCTCTGGGTCACATCGTCTCCTCTCTCTCTACTAACACCTCCGCCCTGTGGTCAATATCAAAACTTCACTTTTGTACTTACAGCTCACCAGGATAATCTGAGTTCTTCTCTTAAAATCCTTAACTTAATCTTGAAGGGCAAAAAAAATCTCATCTTTGGCATGAAGAGTTATTTTCACAAATTCAAGATACTATGGCAGGGACATATCTTTTGAGGGAAATTATTAAAACATTAAAGCACCAAAATCTAAAGAAATGGGGAAAGAATTTAAGGAACTCCATATACTCGAGATGAATATATTTAACCCACCAAAGACAAAGAATTTTAGGTATTTGGGGGTTTATTTAGACAAAAAACATCGAATACTGAGTGATTATTGAAGTGTCTTTCCTATACATGAACATATGTTATGTTGTTCAAATGTCATAAAACCTTGATTGAGCAGGATATGAAGGTGCACGCCTATAATCACAGTACTTGGGAGGCTAAGACAAGAGGATGGTAGATTTGAGGCCAGCCTCAGCAACTTAGACTGTTTCAAAATGAAAAAGAAAAAATGCTGGGGGTGTAGCTCAGAGGTACAATGCTCCTGGATTCAATTCCAAGTACAAAAAAAAAGAAAAACCTTGATTAGCAAACACAAATTAATTTGTAACTGAATTCAAAGTAATAAACAGATAACTTTGGAGAGGATGCATGGTTACATAAATATCCAGGATCCAAAGGCTCATGAGTAATACAATCAGACCTCAAACCACATTTTTTTCCAAACCAAAGCTCATGAACTTTTAAAAGAATTAGTCAAAAAATAATAAAGTCAATTAGTATGAATGAGAAGAATATTCCATTTTCTCTAATCCTCAGAATAATATACATATACTTTAATAGATTTATTTCCTTATTAACTCAAGATATCAGGAGAGTACCCTCTGTATTATTTTACCAACTCCCTAGCTATTTTTAGGGCTGTTCCTCCACTTAGCTGATCATCCAGTATCAGTAGACTTTAGAATCAAGAATTCCCCACCATAAGCCTTTGGGCTTGCTGTCAAAACCATCCTGACATGGCCCACAGAGGCCGAGAGAAAATGGGGACTCTGAGCCAGAGGTAACATCAGCAGAGCTGATGAAATGAGAAGCTGTGCTCACAGGCGTCAGTAGCAGCAGCATCTCTTCGTATTTATTGATGCATTCTTACTGAGGGTAAGAAGAGAAAAGACATTTTGAGGCAGAGCTGGCCATCGATCAGTTTCAGAATGCTTGGAGGTGAGGAAAGTTTGGCTAATACATGAAGGGCAGAGAATCTACATTTCAAAAGCCTAGCATGAGATAGGCTGTTTTGCCTCAAAGCATAAGTGAAGATCAAAGCCGCAGAGAGACTGAGTGGCATGAATTTGATAGATCCTTGTTTTTTGAAAAATAAATCATATGGTAAGCTAATAATAGAAGACAACAGGCCTGAAAACTGAAAGGGAACTGGGCTGTTTATCTCCAGTTATAACATTGTTTGATAAAATTATTTGGGGGTTTGGAGTAAGCTTTAGGCTTTTGAGATATCAAGCCACCATGTGGATAGATTGACTTGTTCTAATTTTTAGTTTTGTTTTCTTGTTCTTCATTTTGTGATGGCATCTGTATCTCTAAGGCATTTGTTGATAAAATGAACAACAACAACAACAAAAAAAAAAAGAACAAAAGATAACTTCCTTGAAGTAAAACTTGATCTAAATCTTGGCAACTTATTCAAAGTAGAGAAAATTATTTCATGGCATAAGGCTTATTAAAAGTTGACAACTTTTTAAAGCTTTGCTTCTCCCTATTTAGTAGCCTTCACATCTGAAAGATAGTATTTTCTTAACAAGAAAAAAAATTGATGCGTCTAAACACATTGCATACAGGATCTTCAATTTCAAACCACAGATTCAAAGAAATCTTCTACTCATTCCTGGTCCTGAAAATATTAACCTAAGCAGAAACAGGGCTTGTTGAAGGGAATTTACTTTCTTTTGGTCTCCCCAACTCCTAGCTGAGCCTCATTAAAGACAACAAACCTCCCTGTAAGAGAAACTATTGGAAGTTTAGGAAGTGGTCAATGTAAATTAGCTAAAAAAAAATGAGACTTCAATAGCCACCTAGTGGAGGTGCAGGAAGCCATGGAAATAGAGACATCCATATGAAAGAGAAGGCCTAGAGCCTGATATGTTCAAAGCTAAGCCTTTAAGTTGGTCTGCTCCCTGTCTCTCTTGCTTTCCTTTCTTTCTCTCTCACAGATGTTTACCTGTCTTTGAATGAGCACTGTGTATCCCTTTTGAAGTTTATTTCCATGCAACATCTGTGAAAATTTTGGCTTTAGGTCCTACTTCAAAGCTTTTGTCCTTAATGATAGCACTAACAGATGATTCAACAGTAACAGCACACCCTGCCAGGAAGGTATTGCCATGTGACACAGTTTTTTGATGTTTAATAGCAGCATAAATTTTCAAAAGGCAAACAAGGTATGTTAGCTGAATGATAGGAAAGAATCAACCTTCCTTTACCGAAGAAATGATGCCAAAATGGTGAAATGCAAAATGCTGATGCTATCTCTTCAACAACGCTCAGACTAATCTTTTTGAGCTATAAAAATTCCTATTTTAGAGCTTTGTGACTTATTTGGCAGTTATCTGATCCTAGAAGAAAATGTACAGTTAATGCCTTGGTCTAGCTCACAAGTTCACTGTCATGTATTGTATGTTGTCTATGTACCTAAAATTGGTATAATAACCATATGTACTTTATTCCATTAACTTTCACAAAATATAAGAATATTAGATTTAGCCCATCTTATAGATGAATGAGCCAATTTCAATAAATAATGTAACTTTTCCAAGGTGACATATGTAATAAAAGATGAGACCAAAATTTGTACCTAAGAAAACTGACCCAAGAACATAGAGTTACTCTGCTACATTGCTTCAAAAATATTCTTGGAGTAATGATATTTTTACCTATTTATGTAGAGCCACTTTTAATATTTTTAAATGAAGTTTGACTAGGAAATTCAATTAGGGACATACAGGTTTACATTGTGGCAATAGGAATTCAGATTTATTGTAATAAAGATTCCCAGGGAAGATGCTATTAAAATCTAAACTGGATAAAAAAGGACAGTTCATAATCTTTCATGAAAGTAGGTCATTTAACATAAATATATATGCAATGTATAGTTCTTTCTGGAGGTAAAATTATGAGAAATTAAGACCTTATGATTTATAAAAACAAGATTATTAGGATGACAAGCATTTGTAGATATTTTCCAGTAAAACAATGCTATTTGAAATTCAAATTTACCACTAAAAGTCCTAGAGGACTACTTTTATTATTCTATTTTTAACAAAATAAAAGCCATTTGACTAAAATATCATAAAAGTAAACTTTGAATTCACCAAATAAATACACCCCAAATGATTTACAAAAGGAATAATGAATACAGAATACTGCGAGGGTGTTTAAGTATATTTGCTAGCTAGCCAATAGGGTATTGCTTCAAGAAATCTATTCCGAACATATAAACATAAACTTTTTCAAATTGTTAGCTATTTTTTAAGAGCATTTATTGCATAAAGTTGGATTCACCAATAAACACTCAGTCTTAATGGGAAACAAGAAAAATCTACCCTTTTCTCTATTTATTTTATAATCCCTTAAAACATAACTAGGCAAGACAAAAGAGACCAAAAGTTTATCAATTATTGTATAATCATAACCCATGATTTATTATCTGATAGTAATAGGTACAAAAATGTGAACACAATGTCAGAGAAATGTATTGCAAATGCTGTGTGTGTGTGTGTGTGTGTGTGTGTGTGTGTGTGTGTATGTTTTTAAGAAGCATTGAAATAACACCCTTAAGTCATGGAAAAATGTCTAGATATTTTTATGTTAGCAATAGAAAATTGAAAAGAATTAATCTAAGTGAGAGTTATAATCTTTAAGAATAAAATATTTTTATACTAGTGAGGGATAAAAGTGAAGGACACTAATATGAAACCCAAACCATGAGACTACTAAAAAGGCTAACTCAAAGACAATTCTAAGTAGCAAGAAACATGTCTACCACTAACGCTGTCCTTATTGAAAGGTTTTCTGGGAGGATTTGTAGAATTAAGAACATCATGTTTTGCAAAATCCCCATTGTATATTCACTATTCTTAATGTCCTATAATAATATAGTGTTATATATATATATATATATATAGTGCAAACTATATATGTATATATATATATACACACACATATATAATATAGAGAATAATATAGAATTTATATAATAATAACCTAACTAAAAATACCCCAGGAGATATCATATAGAGTCTTGCGTTCACCCTAAAGAGGGGTCATCTCTATACTTTTCATTCATTATGATAAATTTCAGTATTGCTTAGACATTTAGGCATAAGATTGAGATGGAAAAATGGAAAAAATTATCAAAATGAGGAAAAAGTGCACAGAGAGTATGAAAGATGATCTGAATTAGGAATAAATTTCTGTCTACATTAAAGTGAATATGGATATTATATGGTAGGACATAATTATATACCTTGGAAAATTTGGGCATTTACACAGACCTGTAAATATGTATATGAATACCATATCATATGTATGTGAATTGTCTTTGTATAAGGATGGCACTATTTTTCAAGAGAATTCCTTTTTTTTTTTTTTTACTAAAGCAAAGAGTCATTTCTCTCTAGTGACAGCCCTGGAAAAAGAGCAAAGGGGCAGCTAGCCAGGGAAATCATTGCCACCAGTCAATTGGCAGTGGAGTCCCATTCACAGACTCCACAGAGAGAGATAAATTGATTGCTTGGAAGAAATGGACAGCAAAAGTCAAATAAATTGGGGGGAAATGTGCTAGGGTTGTTCTCCAAGAATGGGAAAGTCTTGTCTGCAGATCTTCTTTGTATATAAACTTCAAAGATACCTGTACTAAAAATTTCAAACTCTTTCAAGAAAGTCCTACTCATAATTCTTTATTTCAAATATTTAGTATATTAGAATAATACTAATATTGACAAAAAAATACCACAGGATAGAGAACTATAGACCTGGAAATTCAAATTTGATATAAACTTTCAAGGATGCAAAGGAACATATTTAAAATGTGATATGAAGTGAAATTTTCCTCAGTGGATTTATTTTATTTTAAAATAAATAATAAGAATTGACAAACCGATTAACTCTTTAAGAATCTTATTTCCTCACTGAAGAAAAAAAAGAATACTAGTAATAAGTAAGAGAAGAGAAAACACTTGTATAAAATACACACTCTTTCTGACAAAATGTCCCCTTCCCATATTGCACTATGTTAAGTAAGTTTCTAGTAACAAGTTATTTCATTGGGTATAGTATGGCATCCAGGAAAGAAAATATTTCAATATCTAAATCAGGTATTTACATTCTACAAGTCCTCAAAAATATATTTGAAAACTAAACTTTGGAGAGAACAATAAGGTCAAAGTTGCTATGCTACTGTTACTTACCAACTAAATATCTATACAAAATAATAATTTATAAAACTTTAAGTAGTTTGATCTCACATGCTAGTCTTTATAAATTTGTTGGCGAACTTTCCTCCCATGTACAGGAATGATTAAAATAAGCTGGACATGTACACAAAATCAGTTAAATGGTGAGGATTTATATATGAAATTTGAATGTTAATTCTTTATCAGTAGGATCTGGACCATATTGCCTATAATTTTTGACTCTTCATTTTTCCAAACTATGATTCTTGATTTTGTGTATATATATATATATATATATATATATATATATATATATTTGTTCAGGTTGATTGTTGAAAATACTGATGTTTAAGCAATAAAACACTACAAGGTCAAACTGCAACACTTTTTTAAATTATATTTTTAACTACTAATACAAGACAGGTGTTGTTTTTAGCTACTTATATTATAAAACTTAATGAAATATTATTTAAATTTTCAAATAGCTTATGGTTTAAGGAGGGAGAAAATTGCATAAATTAAGTTTATTTCATTATGATAAGGTAAAAATAAAATTGTACAAGGTTTCTGTTGGAAATTATGAATCTGAATTAAACAATTTAATCTATGTTGTGTGTTAAATACATGTAATTAATGATGCATACTATGCAATGTAGAATACTGAATGCATAACTAATACATAATTCACTAATATATGATAGATGTATGGATTTATAATTTATAAACACATGTCAAATTATTGAATTTTTAGAAGACATGTATACCTCTAATACTATGAATTAAGATACAAAAATTTCTGAGCCACAGATGGCAACATTTTCTCTAAATTTTTCTAAATCCTAGCATAAACTCTAAACAGACAAAATGAAAGGGGCAAAGTAAATAATTAATGAGTGACATATTCCCTGAAGATACATGGGAGTTCCTTAAATCCCCCAGAACCACTGAGTGTGGTTGGCGTGGCCACATTGCTGACTGAATTCGGATCTGCACTAGCTGCTGCATGTGTCAGGTAAATAAAGCAAGAGTAAACACTGAAAAGCCATGGAGGTAAGGAGACCCAGGAATAACAGACAAAAATTTCTTCTCAAAAGAATCTAGAACAATCTGCAATACTGTGCAGGTTCCAGGTCTTTCTAAAAAGGATCCATAGCAACACAGTGGGTCAGTGAAAAGATCTACCATGACAAACTAAATCTCCAGGCATCAGTGAGAGTAGCACACATGTGCTTTTTCAGAAAGATGAAGATCTACTCTGAAGGAAAACTGTTAGAACATAATCCAGCCTGAGAAAATAAAAGCACTTGAAATCTCAGTAAAAGGGCCGGGTGTGGGATTATGCTTGTAATCCCAGTACTTTGGGAGGCGGAGACTGGAGGATCCGGGTTCGCGGCCAGCCTCAGCTCTCTCTCTCTCTCTCTCTCTCTCCTTAGTGAGGCCCTCCACAACTTTGTGAGACCCAGTTTCAAAATAAAGTATAAAAAATAGGGCCGGGAGTGTAGCGCGGAGGTAGAATGCCCCTGGGTTCAATCCCTGGTACCGCAAAAAAAAAAAAAAAAGAAATCTCAGAAAAAGATGCTCAGGTTAATGAATCTAGAGGAAAAAAAATCTCAGAAAACAATATCACAAAATAATATAACATTAAAAGTGAATCATGGATTTGAAAGCTAAAGCCTGTAACATGCATGATGATACAGTGTTAGACACAAGGAGCTTTTCCGAGTGTGTGTATACACATATATACGCACAGTCACATATGCCTTTTTCGCAGGAAGCTAAGCACAGCTCCCTACAAAAGTACAAAAGTAACTCTTCCTCCTTTGACAACTTAATGTGTTTGTCAGGGTTTCCAGAAAACAGAGCTAACAGGAGAATGAATGAATACACATGGAACTATATATGGAATTTCATATATAATATAATTAATATGATATAATATGAGATTAGCTGATAAGATTATGGAGGTTGACAAGTCCCAAGATCAGCAGCCAGAAAGCTTCAAGCTCTCAGGAGAGCCAATGGTATAATTTCTCAGTGAAAACCCATCAGGCTCAAGACATTATATTTTCTTTTAACATGGAAAAAACAAGTACCACTTCAACAGTAAGGCAGAAGGATATCCCTGTTACTCAGAATTTTCTGTTCTATTCAGGTCTTCAGTTAATTGGATGAGGCTCACTGCAATGGGGAGGGCAATCTACCTACTCAGTGGACCAGTTCAAATGTTAACTTCATCCACAATTACCCTTATAGACATGCTCAGAATAATGCTCAGTCAAATGCCTGGATATCTCATGACTCAGTTAAGTTGACACATAAATTTAATCATCACACCTACTATGAAACCCATTTCTTTGAAATACAAAGAGGAAAACAAGAGCATATTTGAAATTTACACAAAAATACTGGCAGAAAAAGTGAACAATATCCAACATGGTAACTCTTTTCTTTTGCTTAGCAAACTTTGAGTATAAGGAAGTTTAGGTGTCAACGTTGACACCATTTTTTGTCATAGAAATAGATTCTTGTATGTCTGCATACAAGAAAATTTTATCTCCTTAGTTCCAAGAAGCTCTAACCCTGCAGAATTCCAAGTCTCGGGGTAGAAGTACAAATTTCCCTGGTGTACCTTTGTGAATTGAGACCACTGGTGTGGATCATTGGGAATGAAGATCACTGGGAGTGAGTCAGAGAGAGATAAGTAAATGAGGCCACTATTGTTTCAATTTCTTGATTCCTGAGCTCATGTAATTTTCCTAGGGGGGACACCTCACCATATATTTTTACCAATGCATAGACTTCTTTCTATAAAATGGCTCTGCAACATTATATAGTAAACCAGCTGTGCTAAAGTCTCATCTGTGTCTCTGGCCATCTCTGGAAGGTGGAAATTCATGCTGTTGGCCTCCATCTCTGCCACCAGGCCAGGCTACTCTATCTGTTGGAGTGCTGGAGTTTCTACTCTTATTTAGCCATTCCAAGAGGTCAACATGCTATTCCTAATTCAATATGTACATGTTCTGCTCTCTGCAATCTCTGCAATGCCTAGAGAGTTCAGTTCTCCTTGGTCTACATTATAACAGAGGGAAGAGGAGTTAACATAGTCTGAGGAAAATTTTATAAAAATTTACCATAAATTTTTTGTGAATAAAAATTCTTCCTGAAATTCACTTTTAATTGAACTAGAAGTGTACTTTCCATATCAATTCCCGCATCCAGATCCTGAGGCTGTCTCTACTCTTGAAGTTATCACATCTGTCAAGGCACCTTTTTTTTTAAAGCACAAAATGAATTTATTAAATAATAATAATTAGTTTGTATATCTGTGTAAAGATAGCCAGGGCACAATGCCTACATACCAAAGAAATTTTCTTTTCTTTTTTTAATACTTTTATTGGTGTGTTATAGTCTCACATGATAATGTAGTTCATAGTGATCATGATGTACATGCACATAGCCCTTGGTGAGTGCTGTCAAGGGACATTTAATCAAAGCAAATACTGGGTTGAGCTGATGGTGATCTACAGTCATCTTCCAAGAACTGACTGATTTCTACAAGGAAAACACTAGATAAGTGGAGTTGGGATAAGGGACACCATTTCTGCATTTCTTGGATGTGAGTCTCATCTTGCATGAATCTCCTCATCTTCACCATGCTAACAAGGCATAATTTTTATATATCTATTTTTAGGAATTTTGTAATGAATGAACAGTTTCATAGGCTTCCAATAGAGCGTTCGCTCTCTTTTTTTATGGCAGTTCTTATTTAAAACCAGGAATCCAATTTTGAAGTTGTGATAACTTCCAAATATGTTAAGGTCAATTAATCATTCATAGTCCTTGGAAGTGACCACCAAGAGGTGTTCATCTAAGTTGTTTATTACCTGGCTACCTTATGCCCCCAACAAATAAGAAAGTCTTGATGGTGTTCCAAAGTAGTCATATTTTAATGCCACTTAGACCCTGTTCCAACAGTGGTAGAAATATATGAGGAGCCAACACTTTCCAATGTTCAGTTAACTGAATAAATTATCATAATTTCTTTTGGGTTAAGGACAAGGAAATCACTAGTCTGCATACATGCCATGTGCCTGGAGGGACATTCCACTTGGAAAAACAGTCAACTGTGTTCAGTGGGGCTGGGGCTGGAAACTGTGCAAGGTATCAGGACACTTTTATGTAGATGACCTCCCTCAGAATCTATGACCAAACTTTGATTTCTTCTTCCAGTTTAAGCTGAATGTTACATTTGTCCTCCACCAATCTATCTTGTCCTTAGGGAGGTCATGTTCTATTAACCACCATCATCAGTCTTTATGGATTGGGCGCTAAGGGTTGCTGCCCATGCTGTGCTAGGTATTATAATATCTGTGATTAAACATGTCTTGGTTGTTGTTATTTAAATGTTACCACCTGAACTATAATGTTTGAAAGTTTGTTCATGCCCACTGTTTTTAGCTGGACAAGTTCTATAGAAGTCACACTGAACATTTTAGTAATGCTACTGTGTTTCTCATTAGGGCATTCTTGTGGCCTTGATAAAATGTATGTCCTCTGGGCCTTCCCAAGAAACATAATCATCTTGCTCATCTTTTCTCTGTACATATTATATCCACTCTAGCATGTCCACTTCCCTGAAATTTTTAATCTCTTTATCCATCATCTGATATGGCTGCTCAGGCATTTCAATTTTGCTCAGCTTGGCCATGTAGTAACATCATGATGCTGGAAGCCATCTTATTAGTTAGTTTTCAAGATCATCTGATGTGTTAAATCCTTTGTCTCCTGAGAATATTCCTAGGTAAATAAACTCTTCACTTTCCAGGTTAAGTTTTCATCTCTTTGATGAGGAATCTTCTAATCCATTCCCACTTATACCTCCGAAACTGCTGCTCAAGCATGCCGTCATTGAGGTTTGCAACTTCTTTAAATTGTAGGCCTTTCTTTATTAAGCCTAGAGCATCCTCAGTTTGTTAATATTTTGTCTTAAACCTTAGAATAGGCCAAATAGCGAGGAGGGGAAGCAGGGGAGGATCTTAAATGGTATGTTGCCTTTCAGAATCACTGAGCCAATCACTCTTAATAGAGAGGAATAAGATACTGCTTAAGCCTTAGAAGTTTCAGAGGAGTTAGAACAATCACAATCCTCAGGAAAAACTACCTACATATGTCACACGTGGGTTAGAGTCACATGTTTTCCTGGCACAGCCCTTTCCTTGACATGACAAACATGCCTTCCTTGAGGGCTTCATCTTCTAAGTTAATCACACAGACTAATAAATATCAGAATATAATATTAGTATAATATATTTATCTACTAATATGTTTATCAATTATTTTCAAGGACATTTTGTTGAAATCAGGATCCCAATAGGGCACAAAATATCAACATCTTGGTTAATGATTTTCTTCTCTTCTGATCTAAACATTTTTTTTATATACACTTAATTTTTCTTTCTGGGAGATTTATGTCTTGAAAAATTAACAAATTCTGGATATTTCTCTTTGTGTTCCTCTAGGTTTATTTTTAGTATGTTTTTCTGATGATTTTTGTTTGTTTTTTGTTTTATACTAGAGGAATTGAACCCCGAGGCACTCTATTACTGAGCTATATCCTAAGACCTTTTTATTTTATTTCATTTAAATTTTTTGAGAAAGGGTTTCACTAAATTGTCCACTCTGGCCTTGAACTTGCGATGCTCCTGACTCAGTTTCCTGAGTAGCTGGGACTAGCAGTGTGTGCCACCATGCCCAGTGTGTTTCACATATGTATATATATACATATATGTGTGTGTATATATATATATATATATTTGAAATAGCCTGTATTAATTAGCTAATTATATATTATACATATACATATATATATATATATATATACACACACACACACACACACATTTATTGGTGCATTATAGTCTCACATCATAATGTAGTTCATAGTGATAGTGATATACATGCATACAGCTCTTGGTGAGCTTTCACCCAGCTTCCTCCCACTCTCCCCCTTCCTTATACATGATATTGTGATTGGCATTGGTATTCTCACAGATGTATATACTGTCAATGGAAGTGCTTCCTTCATTAATTATGCCTCTTCTCCACCTCCTTTTCCCTAGACCACTTCCCTGGCTCCACTGGGGTTTCTCTTTCATTATCCAAACTACCTCTAGTATCCAAATTAATCCCCAGTTTCTGTATATGAGAGAAAACATGACCTTTCACTTTATGTGCCTAATTTCACTTAACATATATAACTTCTTAGTTGACACAGATAGGGGAAGACAGAAGTAAGAGATGACAGCTAGCCCTAGATTTGCAGGACAGGGGAACAGCTCTTGTTTTCTGGAGACAGGAGGCTAGGTATCACATTTTTTTATAGCACGAAAACCCTAGGACTGTAGGGGAACTGCTGATTTTACATAGCCATTGACTGCAGTATTTGGGGAAAGCAGTGTATCACCACTATCAAGGGCAAGGGAATTGCCTTGTTATGGCAGACATATGTCATTGACTCCCAAAATGGGTACTGCAGCAGAGAGGACAATTTTATCTTGAGCTTACCAAATCTGTTTTAACTTTATTTCAGCTGAGACACTGGAGGTGATGCAGTTCTCTGCACCATTAGGTTTGATCCAGGCTGTTTAGACTCCTTATCTCATAATAGCATATATGTTTACAAATCAACATCAGAATCTCTTCTCATTTAGTCAAAGAATTTTAACCATTAGATCACACCATATTCAGAATATTTCATAGATCATCTGCCACATTTTTACATACATTAGCCAGATTATGACATTGTACCATCTCGTCTTTTTCTTAGTTGTTTTGCCCTTACAGTCATAAACGACCCATTTAGTTGATACCATCAAAGAGATCCCACAGGAGCCAACACAGCACTGGCATTTTACAAAGGAAAAACAGATACCAACAGACACACAGAGAGACAGTCAATCAGAAAGTCCCACAAACAGATGGATGGGAACCTTCAGACAACCTATAAGCTAGCAGGACAAGAACCCCCAGTTTACAGACAGGGACAAGTCCTCCTGGTGAGACTCCCTGGTTACAACTTAACCATGATTCCAGCATGAGCAGCACCAGAGAAGGATGAGAGATATCTCCCTCAGAGGGATCAGGTGTGGAAGGAAAGGGTCATGAAGTGCACTCCAAGGGGAACTTATCCAGATGCTCAAGGTTGTCCTGACTTACTCTCTTCCATTTTCTTCCTTCCAAATCAATCCAAATGGTGAAGGGAGCTGCAACTGCTCAGGGAGAGGAAAAATAAAAGTTCTTCAAAGTAGAAAAAACCTCGGCCTCTGTTGAGAAGACTTCAAACTTCTTCCGCCCTTGCAAGAGAGCATCTTTGTCAAAATGGGTATTACCTAAGGTTAGCCACCTTGTCTCCCAAATCCTGAGCAGCCAGCTCTTCCTGCCTGGCCCACATGAAATGGGGGTGTGTGCACTCTGGTCCCATTTGGGGTTTCAAAATTGTTACTGAATCCCATTGAGTATTTGAATTTGTACACTATGTTGGGAAAAGCAGTAAGGGTTTCCCCAGAGAAAGGATAAGTGCTAAGAACATGTCCACCAAACCCAACTGTCTGGAGAAGTTAGTTTCCAATAGAATTGCTTGCAAACAAATAAGTAAGGACAACTCAATGTCTTTACAATAATAGTGAAAAAGCAATGAACTTATATAACACTCTGAAGGTATTTTCACAAAATTATAAATCTATGTACACAGACATGGGGAAAAGTCTCAAAATTTATCAAGTGAAAAAGTAAGATGCAAAAATCAAAGAGCTCAAAGTTTATCTAAAATGATACATATCAAAATGTGCATTTAATGGTTTGGATTTAGAATCCCCCCCCAGCCCTCCCAGAAACAAGGTAGCAATGTTGGAAGCAGGGCTTGATTTCTAAGGCGTATCCCTGGGGTTGTGGCCTTGGGGAATATATATGGTTCTCTCATCTACTTGCTTGATCTCTTGCATCTGGTCTCCATGATGGGAGAGTGAAGCCTTGCACCCTCCCTCTCTCCATTTCCTGCCACCATGCTGATATCTGAGGTCCCCACCCTCACATGGACTGAACCCCAAATCCCCAAAGAAACCATGAGCAAATAAATCTTGCTTGCTCTAAGTTGTGTGGTCAGGTTTACTGGAATATAACAGTTAGAATGTTGTCTAAGACAGAAATTAGTACCAGAGGAATGGGGCCACAGATATATCTAAGTCTGACCATGTGGATTTTAAGTTTAGGAACTTTTTTGTGAGAGAAAATTAGAAGGACCAGAATGTGACTAGAAATGCAGATGGTAAAGACTGCACTTAGGAGATTTGAGAGGGCAAAGAGAACTCCATAGGAAAATGGAGTACAGGCCACACATGTTACCTCCTGGCAAAGAACTTACCTACATTTTGCCCGTGTCATGACACTTTGTGCGAAGCTGAATTTAAAGGGGATGGGCTGACTAAACTGGCAGAGAAATTATTAAGACAGCAAAATATCCAAACTGCATTATGAATATTGATGTCTGCATTCAGCAAATTGTACACCAGATTTTGGGAGCTAAAAACAAAGCAGAAAGACTATAGATTTGAAGTTTGGGCAGAAAGGCATATGTAAAGCTGGGGCTCAGAGAGATGATGCTCTGAAAGAAATTAATATGGCGGAAAGGAGGTCCAATGCTTTGATTATAAATGAACAAACAGCAGCAGCAGCAGCAACAACAACAGAGCATTCAGGGCAGTTGAAGTTGCATAAAAAACAAAGGAATGTGGTCAGGGTAGTTCAAGCTCAATTGTGGAACCATGGAAACAAGGGTGGCCATTCTGGGGAAAGGAACTCAGATTTCTTCCTTGTGGCCCAAATAGAGATGAGGCCAGTGGTGGCCCAGATGGATGTGGGCCCACCTGTGGTCCACATGGTGGCAGACCCAATGGCTATGATTGATAAGGGCTCAAAGTTAATGATTAAAAAGGGTGTGACTACTTTTTCCGCTGGCAGTCAGGTCATGCTGGGTTTTCTGGAAAAAAGGGGGTCATAGAGATTTCATCCAGATTTCAAATGAAGGCCTGGGAAGCCAGGCAACATACATCAGGGTTGGAATCCCTGCAACCAGGCGCTCATGGGACAATTTTTGAAACTGTGAGGATGAAGTCAAGATTGCAAGAAAAACCCCAGAGATTTAGAAATGCTAGAAACATGGAAAAATCACAAGAAAGACTGCAAATTGTCAGCCATGGAGCCAGTAGGCCACCCATTGCAATCAACCAGGCCACCGGGGCGGGGCTGCTAAGGTCCCTTGGAGATCGCATCTCACCACCATGTGTCCCAGATGCCAGGAATGGTACCACAGGATTAAACGCTTGCCTTGCTGGATTTCAATACTGTTTTGTTGTCACTCCTTTCTATGGTCCTATTTCTCCCATTTGGAATGATAATGTTCACTTTGTGTTATTGTACATTGGATGCATGTAACTTGGTTTTTATTTTCTTTTACAGGGGCTTACTTACAAGAGTTTTAATTTCTTTTACAGGGGCTTACTTACAAGACTCAAAGTGAATTTACAAGAGTTCACTTTGAGTCTCAGAGACTTTGGACTTTGGGAATTTTGAGTGATGCTGGAACTGTTAAGACTTTAGGAACTCTTAGAGATGGATTAAATGCATTTGGCATTGTGAGATGGCCTTGAGGTCTAGGGGGCCAGAGGCAGAATGTAATAGTTTGGATTTAGAATGTCCCCCTAACCTTCATGGAAAAAAGGTAGCAATGTTGGTTGCTAAGAAGGGGTGTTAGGGGTATGGCCTTGGGGATTATATAAGGTCTTCTCCTCTCCTTGCTTGCTCTCTTGTTTCTGGCCTCCACGATGTGAGAGTAAAACTTTGTGCTCTCCCTCTCTCTGCTTCCCCCTCCCATGCCCTGAGGTTCGCGGTCCCCAGCCTCACACGAACTGAACACAGAATCCCCAAGGAAACCACGAGCAAATAAGTCTTTCTTCCTCCAATTGTGTAGTCAGGTTCACCAGGATACAGCAGTGATAATTTTGACCAAGACAGTATATATCTGAATGTTAACAGATGCAGCCTTTTGGGAGAGGGGAGAAACCTAATAAAATCAGAGGAGATGCAGGAAAATTTTTCTTTTAATCTTTAATCATTATATTTCTGCTTATTCAATTTTTATAAATTAAATGAACTTACAAAATATCAGGAACTTTACTATTCTAGCTTTTATTTGTTTTGTTGAGTGGTAGGTGGGTTGAGCATTTTAATATATTGATTTGCCTTTCTCAGTTCCCTCCTCCTGGAATTTGTCCATTGCAATATTTATCTTCTATTAGTTCTATATAATTTCTTGGCCTGATATTGATTGTTTTGCATTTCAAATATTATTTCCACCTGTATAGATTTGTCTTTACTCTTGAAGTATTTCGCCAAAGGTTTCTTTGCGTCTGCTTTTATTGTGCATCTCAGTTTCAATTTTCTCCTATTTCATTTCACCATTTTTATGATCTATAATTAAGTGCTTATTATATCTGCTATGGACTAAACATTTGTATCCTTCCAAAACTCATGTTTTGAAGTCCTGTCTCCCAAGGTGATGGTATTGGGAGGTAATTAGGATTAGATGAGATCATAAAGGTCAAGTCCTCCTGAATGGATCAGTGCCCTTCTAAGATTCTGGAGAGAGCATATTTCTCCATTTTCTCTTCCACGTGAGGATGCGGTCAAGTTTCCAGTTCTTATAACAGGAAGGTGCTAGCCAGAAGCTGACCATGCTGGAACCCTGATTTCAGACTTCCAGCCTCCAGAACTGTGAGAAAGAATTTTTTGTTGTTTATAATCCACCCAATCTATAATTATTTGTTATATCAGACAGAGCTAAGACATCGTCTAAAATTATTTTGATTTATATTTTAAGATGTATATAAATAAACCAGTTAATTGTTAATTAACATGTGTGTGTAGTTGCATTATCGTATTATGATTTTCATGTATTTTTCAAGTCACAGAACAGAACATACTGCTGTTTTGTGGTGGGAGGCCCTGGGTTCAATCTGCAGCAACACATATACACACAAACAGTGCTGGGTAGGAGAAAATTCACATCTACATTTTGGTCACATTCTCTTACACCCTTATTCCTAAAAATGCCAAACACTTGAGAGTATTATCTCACCTTAGAAGTAGGGGACATGATATAGTATAGAATTCAGGTACCTACTTGCTGACCCCATGAAGATGAATTTCTGCTTTGGCTGCTTTGGAAAACTGTAAATATATACTTAAAAATCTGTTTGTGAATATCTCTGGTTAATAAAGGTTTATATTCCCATTACTTCCTGCACACTCAGTTTTAAAATGGGGGTGTCTCAACTGAAACGGGGATGTCTCCTTTTATAGGGTTCTTGTCAAGTGAATTGCAACAAATGAAGTCCAAGGACTAATGAAGGGTATATAAATATGAAAGTTTAAGTCAAGGAAAGATAGAAGACAAAAACAGCTCCCTTCCTCATGGGGGGGGAAGAGAGTAACCACCAAAGCTCTTGGGAGGTGGGCTTTTCAACCTTACTGAGGTTCTCCACCTGCTCTTTTATGATTGGTAAGAATTGAATTTTAGGGAACCAATGTCTTTGGACCAATTTCAATTCTTAATTTGAATTGCTATCTTGTGGGCTGGTGGGTCCTGATCTCCTGGAGCCCACAGGTCTCTCACCTACCTGCTCACCTCCCTCCACCTTACAGAAGATAAAACAGATGGCTTTTGTTAATCTGTCCTGTTCTCAGGTCCTCTGCCCTTCCTCAGTTTCATTACAAACTTGCTTCACTTTCCACTCTCAGTCTACTTTCATCTGCTTATTTGAAGGAAGAAATGTCTCCATTTTGCATTCTGTTTTATCAGAAGAATGTTTGATATTTTCAGCTTCATCTTGACTTGCATCTTAAGCATTTGGAAGGAATATATACCAACTAACTGGTAAATTGTCATGGCACTTTCTGGATTTAAAAAACTTTGATATTGTTATTTGTAGAAGTAACCAGGGTATACCTGCATGATGATTTATTAATTTAACCTGGCATTTGAGAAAATTTTACTTTAATCTTTCAGATTAACTTTTTCTTTCAATATTTTATTAGTTCTATATTTAATGAAATTGCAATTTTATATAAACTGAATTTTATCTTATAGCTTTTTTGTCTCTCAACTTTTTCAATGTCATACCCAGTTTCTATTCTTTTCTTCTGAATTCTTTATATATTTACCAAATAAATATTTCATTGCCTTGATTTTCTGTCTGGGGAATATAGCTCATCATCTGCCACCATCATAAAATTATATATATAGGTATATATATATATATTTTTTTTTTTTGGTGGTACTGGAAATTGAGCCCAGGGCCATTATACCAATGAGCTGCACCCTCAGCCTTTTATTTTTTATTTTGAAACAGGGGTCTCATTAAGTTACTGTGTGCTAACCTCAAACCTGTTATCCTCCTATCTTTGACTCCCAAATACTGGGATTACAGGTGTGCACCACCATGCCTGGCACATTGCAATAATTTTAAATTTGATAATTGTACTTTAATCCAGACATATATTTTCTTCTCAAACTGGTTTGAATTAAAAGGCAATGATAAACTGGGCTCCTGGCTGGAGTCAGCAGGTAGGTTCTGAGTTTTTAGACTGGTGCAGCCAGAGCTGTGTTGTCTTGTGCTCAGTTGCCCACCCTCAGGAGGTAGGGCTCAGCTCACAGGTGAAAGGCCTGCTAAAACTTGGTCCATGCTAGGTAGGGTAGATGTCAATGTGCTGACATTACACATAGCAGGGTAGAGAGACTGGTGTTCATTTCCTGCGCCCACTCAGCACTAGGTTCAAACCCTTTTTCAGGGAGATGGTAACCGTCATGGTCCTATATAGGATGTCCTCTGAAGACCTCAGGGTTGGTATAGTTAAGTTATAAGGGTTGAAATCTCATCAGTAGATAAATTCATTTATCTGGGTGGAAACCAAGGCCAATGGGATTTAGCTGGAGAAAGTGGGCACCTGGGGGTGTGGCCTTACGGATTGTGCTTGTGTCTTTGAATTCCTTTGCTTGCTTGCTCTCTCGAGCTTCCAGCCTCCATGTTGTGAGAGCAGAGCTTTTTTCTCTCTCTCCTTCTCGCTGCTTCCTGTTGTCATGTCAAGCTTCAGACCCTGGCCTCACATGGACTGAACCTGGAATGTTCAGAAAACTCTGAGCAAATAAGTTTCTCTTCCTTTAAACTGTGTGGTCCATTGTCTTAGATCATAGCAGTGAGATATTGACCAAGACCGTAACCACATTCTATTTTTAACACTCATAAAAATCTGTTTCCTACTGACTATGAAGATGAATAAAGGCACCATAGATTGTGACACTGCACACAGACCAGAATCCAGCAAAATGTACAGGGCCTTAAGCTCTCCTTAACTTGTATCAAATTCTGAAAAGTATGCTGATATTCCACCCCTTTGCCTGTGACAGGAGATGGCTTAAATAAATGACTTAGAATAACAACAAAGAAATAACAAAGAAGAATGATGAAGAGGAAAACCTTGCCCTGAGTTTTACAGTTCCCAATTTGGAAGACATTAATCTATGATCTCTGTTTTTTAGGGAAACCAGTCTAAGGTTTTTTTCTACCAGTAATTATTGCTCCTCTTGACAATGATTCTAATAAGTGAATATTTTGTACTTTCTCATAAAGTAGAGAATTTTTTTAATTTTAAAAAGAAAATCTTTATTAAATGCATATTTGATACAGCTATACTGATATAAATTATATAAAGTTCATAAAACTAAACAATAAGAAGGAAAAAACATTTAAAAATGGGAGAAATTATGGAACCAAAAACCTGTTAAAGAAGATGTATAGAAAGGAGATGGCATACAAAAAGATGCTAAACATTATTTATCATTAGCAAATGGAAAATTAAAACAATGTTGAGATACAATTCCTAATAGAATGGCTAAAATCCAACGTAACTGCCATTACCAATGTTGGCAAAGAGATGAACAACAGGAACTCTCTGTTTTATTTGTGGGAGTGTGAAACTTGCAGGCAATTTGAAAGACATTTTGGCCTTCTCTGGCAAAGTTTCACCTGGTCTAACTATGTAACCCAGCAATCATACTGTTAAATATTTATGCAAATGAGATATAAACACATATACAAACAAATTGTAAATATTTCATAGAAAATATTTACAACAGCTTTATTCTTAATTCCACCAGATGGAAGCAGCCAAGATTTTCTTCAAAGGTAAACAGATGAACAAATTGTGGTATATCCAGGCAACAGAATAATTCTCAGTGGTGAAAGGAAATGAGCAATCAAGATGTAAAAAGACACAGAAGAGACTGAAATGCCTGTTGCTTTGTGAAGAAGCCAGCATGAAGGGCTACATATTGTATGATTCAAACTGTACAAATACTACAAAAACAAATACTATGGAGACAATAAAAAGATAAGTAGTGCCATAAGTTGGATGAGGAGACAGAGAAGGATGAAAAGATGAAGAATAGGGATATTTATATATTTGTTTATTTTTGTGGTGCTGAGGATTGAACCCAGGGACATTCTACCTCTGAGCTATACTTCCAGACTGATTTTATTTCTTATTTTGAAACAGGGTCTCACTAAGTTGCTGAGAGACTCACTAAGTTGCTGAAGTTGGCCTGGAGCCTGTGATCCTCCTGTCTCATCCTCACAAGTACTGGGATTATAGGTGTACACCACCATACCTGGCTTAAAAATAGGGATATTTAGAGCAATAAAACTTTTTTTATGATACGGTAATAGTGGATGCATAATATCATGTATTTCTTGAAACCCATACAATTCATCACCCTAAGAGTAAAGCAAAATGATTATAATAAAAATGTTAGGAAATAAGTGTTTATAAAGATGTGGTAAAATTGGCATCCTGTTTTATTGATGATAGGAATGTAAAATGATGCACACATTTTATAAAATCTTTGGTAGTCCCGCAACAGCTAAACATAGATTTGCCATGTAACCAATCAATCCCTCATCTAGATACACTTCCAAGGGAACTGAAAACAAATGTCCAGGCTCTTGTGAAAATGTTCAGAGCAGTATGATCCATAATAACCCAAACTCTATAGAAACAGTAGAAATGTCAATCAACTGATGAAAGGATAAAGACAATGTGATTCATCCATAAAATATATTATTCAGTTATAAAAGGGAATGACATTCTCATATGGGCTAAAACATGATTAAATCTTAAAAACAATATATGAAGTGAAACAAGCCAGATGCAAAGCCAATATAATCTCTGAATCTACTTGACTACACCGGCCAGCATAAGCAAATCAATTGAAACAGAAAGTAGATTACTGGTCTGGCAGGTATCATCTACTGTATAAAGGTTTTCTTTGGTGGCTGGAGGAGGTTTGCCAGTCCCAGCAAGTAAGTGAGACCCTCAGCAACTTAGTGAGATCCTGTTTCAAAACAAAAAATAAAAAGGGTATAGCTTGGAAGTAGAAGACCCCTGGGTTCAATCCCCAGTAAAAAAAAAAAAAAACAAAAAACAAAAAACAACTTCATGAAAGAAGAGACTTTGACCCAGGTCTTGAAGGATGCATTGCATCTGTCCAAAGGAAGAGATGTGTATACCAAATTCCATAGTTAGAGAGCAATGTATCTCCCAGATGACAGGAAATGGGGTCAAGAAATCAGAGACAGCAGCAATGGCCCGTACTTCATGTTTGAGCTTGGTTTAGATCCAGGGATTCTTAGTCCTCTTAGGATGGGATAATTGTTCTCCCATTGGTAAACGTGGCATGGTTTGAAGTGCTCAGTCTGAACAATCTGTCTTTGTGCTAGATAGAAATGGGTGAATATCTATATTTTAGTAATTGCAGTCTAACTTCCAGGTGTTATATACAACTATGAGTATTGTTTATTACCAATGGCTGCTTCAATTTGTCATACCTGTACTTTATCAATTATTACATATTTTTAAAATTCTAAGCTAAACATATCAAATTTTCATGCAAATTTTTGTTTAAACTTAAACTATGATACTTCATATTATTTTTAAAACCTATTTTTTTACCTTTAGTTAATTTTTTGCCCTTAATTTTAACTCATTCTATAAATGTTTTAAAATTTAGTTAATTTCGAAAAGAAAAGATGCATACATCCTCCCATCAGTTTGGTACATAAACTTGTACTTTTGTGTGTTTGATTCAAGGATCTCTCCTTTGAACAATAATCTTCTGTTACTGATCCATACCAAATCAGGTGAATTTTTAAAAAATAAATAAATGCTTATTAGTAAATTTAATTCTTTATTTTAACAAATTAAACAGTTTTAGATTCACAGGAAAATGTTGATGGTACATAACATTCCCACATACTTCATAACTGTACCATTATTAACAACATATATTACTAGTACACTTGTCACAAATAATGAATTTATATATTGACACATGATTAATAACAAATTATTATGAAAGTCTATGCCTTATTCTTACTTGCTTAATTTTTACCTATTCTCCCTCCTTTTTCCCCAGGAACTCATTGAGGATACCACATTGCATTCAGTGTCTTATCATCTTAGGTTACTCTTAGCTGTGACAGATTCTCAAACTTTTATTGATTTTGAAGACCTTGACAGTTTTGAAACTGTTTGGGTAAATGTAGACTGTCCCTCAATTGTGAGTAGCCTGATGTTTTTTCCCATTATTTGACTGGAGTTTCAGATTTTGGGAAGTCAGATCATAGATGGGAAGCGACATTTTCATTACATCATATCATGGGTCCACGTTATCAACACAGCTCACCACTGTTGATGTTGACTGCTTTGCTGAGATAGTGTTTTTCAAGTTTCTTTCACTGTAAAGTTTTTTATTAACATTCTCTTTCCATAATGTATGCATTAGAAGGAAGTTACTATTCACAGTTCATACTTGAGGAATGGGAGCTATGCTTGACCTCTTTAAGGGTGAAGTATCTATATAAATTACTTGCAGTTCTGAAATCATTAATTTATATTTGTTTGGCCTCACTGACACTTTATATTGTATATTATAACCCAATATTATTTTATTTATTTTGATGCTCAATTTTTTCCAGCTTCGGCCACTTTGTCCCTTTGACATACTGAACATTGTTTGTATTTTGTTTTATTATGTTTTGCTGCTTGTTTTCTTTCCCTTTCTTACATTTGAAACTATATAATCTTCTAGGTTCATATCATATATTAATTTCCTGGCCCTAGAATCAGCCATTTTTCTAAAGATCCCTGGTTCTTGACATATCCAATTCTACAATTGAAATTCATTACCATGAGAATCAATCTATGCTCCCCCCAGTTATTTATCTGTAAACTGTCACTCCAATAGTGCAAAACTCTGATTTTTTTTTTTTACTTTTTTAAAGTGTTACATATAGGGCCAGGTATAGTGGCACATGCCTAGAATCCCAGTATTTGGGATGCTGAAACAGGAGGATCATAGGTTTGAAAACAGCCTCGGCAATCTAGCAAGACCCTGCTTTCAAAACAAAACAGTATTCCATATAAAATTTGAAGAATACAAATATATCAAGAAATTAAAATTACTGAAAGTATCTCCTCATTTAATACATCATACTATCCTCTGTAACTTATATACCTAAACATACATATCTGTTTAAACTTTCAGTTTTCTGGGTAACATTAATATAATAATAATCTATGAGAAATTTCCCATATGCTAATGCATGAATTTTTTAAATTATACATGGTTAAGTCTAAAAAATGTACTCCAAATAGGAAAAAATGCATACCTCATCTTTCTGCCCTTCTTGACACATCTACATTTCAGCAATAACCATAACTACCATGAATTTGAATGAATCTAATTTGTAAACCATCATGCTAAGTATAAAATGCACATCTCTCATAATACTCAGAGTCATCCTTAATATAGTTATTATTGTTTTCCCCTTTTTTCACAAGAAACCCATTGCCACATCACAGTCAGTAAGGAGGAGAGAACTGAGTCAAGTACAACAAGAAATTAATTTCGTAACCATTTATCTATTAGTTGCTCATATATTGGTTCATTGTTGCCTACCGACACATTTGAAAACAACTGAATTATCTTTGCTATTTTTTTTTTTAGCCATAATATTAAATGTTACAAGATTGTGTCCTGGAAATACAGGCAGTATCTACACAATTATATGTACATTTTATAGTTTAGAGATTATAGATGTATCTTTTTTTTTGTGGAACCGGGGATTGAACCCAGGGGTGTTCTACCTCCGAGCTACACCCCCGGCCCTATTTTTTATCCTTTATTTTGAAACCAGGTCTCACAAAGTTGTGGAGGGCCTCACTAAGTAGCTGAGGCTGGCCATGAACCCGGATCCTCCGGTCTCAGCCTCCCAAGTACTGGGATTACAAGCGTGCGCCACCACGCCCGACCTAGACGTATCTTTATTCATTGAATATAGATAATCTATTAAGGACACTGAATAGTCTGAAAGGGAATGTAATTAAAGGAAACATGATTACCTGTGTCCATGCCAGAATAAAGTCACATTAGGGTAGGGAGTTTGTTTTATTCAGCACTCTATTGCCAAATTCTAGAAAAGTACCTGCCACATAGATATAATGTTGACAATTGCCAAACATTGCTAGGGATGAGAAAATTGAATGTAGAGTCATTTTAATATATAACACTACCAGCTTTGTTCCTATTTGTCTAACTGAGCAAAAGCCATGATAAAAATATACTGCCTTCATAAAGCTCAGATTTCAATAACTCACAATCATTCCTACTCATTTCTCCAAGGATCCTTTCAATTTATTGTTTTTAATGATATTTTAATGGACTTGGTTGATTTCAGTATAGTCTTAGTCATTATGTGGAGCTCTTAATGGAAAGGCTACTCCATTTGGTAGCTGTGAACATCTTCACAGGAATGAGTATTTAACAGATACTTTAATGTCTATTAGAATAAATTAAATGAAATATGTGATACAAAATCATTTGCAAAGCTCTTTTAAGCACTAAAATTTGTTTCCATTTTAGTTTTACTAAGCAAGGAAACTTAATTTTTCAGTTATCACTAAAGTGCTGTGTGACACTGATTGTCAATGAACTGAATTTCATGTGCGAAATATCCATACAATTCTCATTCAAGGTAAGTAGATATGTGGGAAACAAAACATACACAATTATAATTGTTAAATAGTATACTGAATAGACTATAGGTTCTTAATCTACATGGAAAAGTTGCAAATATAATAGAAATTCCTACATACACTGCTGTTACTCACCGAATTGTGTCCTCCCCCAAAATCCATATGTTAAAGCCTTGACGCTCGATGTGTCTGTGTTTGGAGACAGGACCTTTAAAGATGTAATTAAGATTACATGAGGTCATGAAGTGTGGCCCTAATCCAGTAGGAATGGCGTACTTAGAGGAAGAAAAAGAGACAATAGGAGTGCAAAGCTCAGAGAAAAGGTCACGAGAGATCAGAGCACAAAAAAGACTGTCTGCAAACCAAGGAAGGAGAAAAATCAGGAGAAAGGAAGCCTTCTGTCACTGTAATTGTGGATTTCCAGCCTCCAGAACTGTTATATTATGTATTTTTACTGCTTAATTCATCGTTTTTGGCAGCCCTCACTGACCCCAGTGCCTAAGACAATAAATAAATAAATAAATAAATAAATAAATAAATAAATAAAATAAATGTAAGAAAATCTCTAAACAAAACTATTTGGATGATAGTATATGCACAAAGTTCTTTTTTATATACTTAATAGTATTTACCAGCTTTAATGTTTGGGTATGTGTACTTGAAATTATAGATCAGAAAGATAGAAATAGATATATGATAGAAATAGATATGTCTATTTTAACATCTATCTCTATACCTGTCTATTTATTTTTCTCTACCTATCTTTCTATTATTCCAAGTAACTTAAAACCAGCATATGTACATTTTTATCTTATATAACTAAGAATGAATATAAATTACTTTATATTAGTTTTATTTATATGAATATAAAAATGACCCAAAGACACCTGCCCCTTCTTTTGTGTTACTGGGATTGAACTCAGGGGCATTCTACTTCTGAGCTACACACCCCCAGCCCTATTTTATTTTGAAACAGGTTCTCATTAAATTATTGCATGCCCCTGGCCTAGAACCTGCAATCCTCCTGTCTCAGCCTCTCAAGTACTGGGATTACAGGCATGCACTACCATGCTGGGCTAAGATGGTCCTCTTTTATTAACTACTATGTTATTTACTTCACAGCAGACAAAGACTGTTAGTTCAAACTCCTGTTGGTACCAAATTCAAATTCTCATATATACAATTGCTTTAAATATAGCCCAAATAAATAATTTTTAGCCACTTAGAGCAGGCCTGCTTTATCTGCTCTGTGAAACTGAATTGATCACCGGTTATCCTTAAATAAAATACTCTCTACAGCCATTAAAAATCTCAAGATCTGCCTTTCAGAGCCTTCTTTCCCAGAAACTCCCCATTTGGCTACTGACTGACAGTACCTAGACATTTAAGTCTCCTCTCCAATTCCCCTCTTTCCCAGTAGATCCTTAGGTCTCATTCCGTTCTGCAGTTTCTGGATGGTCTTCTGATATAAAGGACTTTTCCTCTCACCCCCAACCCTTCCAAGCACCTCCCAGATAAAGATCACTAGGTGCTACTGCCCCCTTGTGATTATTTTTCCTTTATGAACCCACACATCCTTAAATTCACTAAAATGCCTATAAATAATTAATTGAATAAAGACTTGTAATCAAACATAGAAATACATACCAATCTTATAGAAACCAAATATTAATTAGAAGTAACAAATTTGGGCCAAGCGTGGTGGCTCACGCTTGTAATCCCAGTACTTTGGGAGGCACAGACAGGAGGATCCGGGTTCGCGGCCAGCCTCAGCTCCCTCTCTCTCTCTCTCTCTACTTAGTGAGGCCCTCCGCAACTTCGTGAGACCCGGTTTCAAAATAAAGTATAAAAAAATAGGGCCGGGGGTGTAGCACGGAGGTAGAACACCCCTGGGTTCAATCCCTGGTACCACAAAAAAAAAAGCAACAAATTTGGTTAAATATTGTCCAAATTTTATATTGATTAGAAGTCCAGCTTCTCCCCTCTTGGGTGGACTAAATAAGTTAATGTATAGAAAACAGAGAACATCTTGGAACACAGCAAGTTCTTAATAGTATTTAGCAAAGGTTAATGTTCATAATGGTTTGGATTTAAAATGTCCACCTAAGCCGGGTGTGGTGGCACACGCTTGTAATCCCAGTACTTTGGGAGGCGGAGACCGGAGGATCCGGGTTCGCAGCCAGCCTCAGCTCTCTCACTCTCTCTCTCCCTCTCTCTCTCTCTCTCTCTCTCTCTCTCTCTTTCTCTCTCTCTCTCCTTAGCGAGGCCCTCCGCAACTTCGTGAGACCCGGTTTCAAAATAGAGTATAAAAAATAGGGGGGCGTATCGTGGAGATAGAACGCCCCTGCGTTCAATCCCCGGTACTGCAAAAAAAAAAAATGTCCACCTAGCCCTCACAAAAACAAGGTAGCAATGTTGGAAGTGGGGTTTGGTTGCTAAAAAGGGGTTCCTGGGGGTGTGGCCTTGGGGATCATACAAGGTCTTTCCTGTGAGCAGAGCCCTTGCATTCTTCCTTTCTCTGCTTGCCGCTGCTATTCCCTGAGCTCCACAGACCTGGCCTGATAAGAATCAAACCCTAAAATCTCCAAAATTGTGAGTAAATAAATCTTCCTTCCTCTAATTTGTGTGGTCAGGTTATTTGGATTACAGAAATGAGAATGTTGACTGAGACAGTATTTTTAGTGATCAAGACAAAAAATTGCATCCAATTTACTTCTTATTTTATTCTTCCAACTTTTCATAACAACTTCAATTTATTTAACAAACATATTTTGATCACCCTTTTTGTGCCAACCTAGTATATGGTAGGGCCCTTTCCTATTCACTCTTCTTAATTTAAATAAAGTGTTTCACATGTAACTTCCTTGGTACACTAAGAGAATTTCCTGTCCAAATGAATAAATTGGAAAAAGCAGATATATATAGATAGAAGAATATATAAAAATGATGTTAAAGTTATAATAATTATGTAAGAGAAAATATTTCAGGGCCAGTAATAGATATGTTAGTTTTCCTTTCACATTATTTCCTTTTCTGGTTATGATCACTATTTCTTCTTAGGTTGAAGTTCCAACCAGAGTGAATAAACTGGTTTCTCTAATTCTTCAACTTTATAATAAAAATTTATTTATTATGTCAATTCATCTACAATGTATATACTGAACAAACCAAAAACTAACATATCTGACCATGTTCCTATCGTAAAAGGTACCTTTCATAATGCCTTTGGAAATGAGAGGCATTATAAAAGGCACCTGTATTCCTGGTGTGCCATCACCCTGTGTCCAGGAATTTGTCAAATTTTATCTCAAATGCAAGAAATATTTAATCCAAATTAATAAAATTAGTATGCTAAGAAAAAAGAACTTGGGTAATCGGTTTAGCTGAAGCCTAACATCCTTGATATTCCCTGACTCTGACAAAACTGACATTCAATGACTCACAATGGATTGTCACATCTGTTGTCTCTGAAATCTGTGAAACATTGGTATCTCAAGCAGATGTTCAGGAATTTTTATAAAGACTTCACATATACTGATCTCTGGGACAAATTTAACTAAAATGGGATTCGAAACATGTATTAAAACTGCCCAGAATCTTTACTTTGGTGTTGTCTGTGCTCAAGTCAGAGATCCTCTGAAGACTCCAAATGTACACATATCGCTGCTGAGCGTTTCAAGCAGATGTGCTAGCCACAGAAGTGCAGAGCAAAGAAAAGTTGAAGAACCCTGCAGAGATTTGTTGGCACCCAGATCCTATTCATTAAAACCAATAGCAAAATGTAAAGCAAATAGAAGGTGACCAAAGTTACAAAGACATTTATTGTGAGTGTTTTCCCTGTGGTGTGCAGATTGTCAGGAGTTGGTTCGCTCTGTCATCCATTCCCCAACACAGCATGAGTTAGAAATTTCATCAATAAATGTTTTCACTCTCAATGTTCAACCTATTCTAATAGACCATTAAATACAATTTTTAGGTTCACAGCTTGTCATCAACATTTGTCTATACCTGTGGCAAGGAATATGTAATAAGATGCTCTCGGCATTTTGCAAACATAAACTAAGATGATGAATGCTTTGTTCTACACAATGACCGAGTACACTAAATTCAGGGACCCACCTGACGTGCTATGGATAGTCACTGCAATTAGGTTTAAATTTAATTTAAAAATTTTTAACGATAAAAGGTTATAGGTTAAATATTATAAAATGAAATATATAGTATAATGAAATAACAATTTCTGGCATGTACAATGGAACTTATTTTAGCCCTGAATTTATTTATTTATTTATTTATTTATTTATGTTTTAGGATGCGTCTACGTTTATAGATTTCTAAGTTGATTTTAAGTTTTTCTATCTGTGTACATTAAGTAGAGATATAATAAAATATGTTTTGTAATTGGAATGATCTTTCTCAATAGACAAAGAGAAGGAGAGTGAGTTGAATTCATATCTCATTTTCTCATATTCATATAAGAAAATTATTTTGACATGTCTTGGTGTTGAAATTACCATTATAAAATGTGCATTGGAAAATACGTCATGGGTAAAATGGGTGACATCAACAAGACTGGACTAAGATGCCAGATAAGCCACCACTCTGCCAGGGCCAGGGATGACACCTCTAGCAGCTCCATGGACCTGGTGTCACCAGTTATAAGAAAACATGTTCAACATCATTAATCACCAGGGAAATGCAAATCAAAACTAGGGACTTTGGTTAGAATGGCTGTTATCAAGAAGACAAGGTAATAAGTGTGACCAAGTATGTGAAGAAAAGGGAAGCCTTGTACCCAGTTGGTGGGAATATTATGAAAACAGTATAGAGGTTCCTGAACAAGCTAAAAATAGGACTACTACATTATTCAGCGATCCTACTACTGGGTATACATTGGAAGGAAATGAAATCAATACCTTGAAAAGTTATCTGCATTTCCACATTAATTGCAGTATTAGTCATAACTAACCAGGATATGGAAGGAAACTAAATATCTGTCAATGGATGAATGGATATAGAAAATGTAATATCACACACATACACACACACACACACACACACACACACACACAAGCGCACACACACAGTGAAATGTCATTCAACATTTTAAAAAGGAAATTTTGCTATAAATAAAAAAAAACAGGAATAAACCTGGAGAACATTATGCTAAGTGAAATAAGCCAATCACAGAAAGACAAATACAGCATGCATGATGTCACTAATATGTGGAATGTAAAATAATCAAATTCATGAAAGCAGAGAGTAGAATGGTGGTTTCCAAGGAAGGAAGGGAGGAAGAAATGAAGAGAGATGGGTCAAGAGTTAAAAAATTTTAGTTATACATGATGGCCATCTAAGGTACAGCACTGTAATTATAGTTAGACATATTGCATTGTTTTCTTGAAATTTGCTGAGAGGGTAGAGCTTAAGTGTTCCACCATAAAAAAGAAAAAAATAGTAACTATGTGAAATGATGAACATTTTAATTAGTTGGATCAAGCCAATTCCACAAAAATTATGAAATTGTGTACAATAGATTGCATCATGTCATACAACTTAATAAACATATTTTGTTTGCCTATTATATCTTAATAAATATAAACAGAAGAAAAGATTAAAACAGATGTCATTAGTGAACATTATTTTCTCTGAAATTTTAAAGTTGTGAGCAAAAATTAAATGAGCAGCAGAAAAATAAATATACAGAGACTAATGGTCTAGTAAAAATAAACAAATGTAATAAAAAGTATATTGAAATTCATAATATTTTATGCTAGCTAGTCAAGATATAAATAGAAGCTACAGAAATTACATCAACTTAGATTTATGGTGTTCCAAATAGGATTGGGTTTGGTCTGTATGTGCCAGTAGACTCTATTTGATACTATTTATGTATGCTTTATAAGGATTTGGTAGATTTCCACAATGCCTCACCCTTAAATCTATATAGATAAAAAGGCAATTGGCACCCTTTGAGGGACACCTTCTTTTAATTATTGTTCAGGTTGGTATACCATGTTTGCAAATAATGAAAATTTTATAAATTATGAAATCATAGTATACTATCAAATAAGATGGATTAAATTATGCTTGGATAACTTACAACCAATATTAGGCTTTTACACAACCAAAATATATTTTGTAACAATTCAACATGTTTATTTTTGTATTACAGAAATTTTATGTCGATAATGTCACTTAGGAATCAGAGGTAACAGAAACTCAGTGGGGACACATATTTCTGCATCCATCACAGTAGGGAGAAGACAAGATAGCAAACTGCAACTGGACTGCAAAAATTTTGAATGGCAATACATAGGATGCTTCTATTAACATTTAATTGGTCAAGACAACTCACATGACAATGCTTAATTTAACAATAATTAAAGACAAAATTCTTCCTTGTTTAGAGGAGGAACAGATGGAGAATGGAATTCAACACTAACCAAAACTGCTATGATGATTCAGTATTGCTTCCCAGCGTTCTTCATAGGCATACCTATGTGAAATTTGATCTAACCAATTAGACTCAATTGGGTACCAAAAGGAGAGCTGGAGCTCTCTAAGGTTCAGCGACTTACCAAGGCCTGGCCAATGGCTGTTAAGTTAATACAATTTTATTGCAACTGGCAATTCCCATTTATTCATAGTTTGTTTATGACTATTTTGGTACTCCAATAGAAGAGTTAGATGATTGTGACCAACTCTGGCCTACAAAATCTATAATATTTACTATTCTACTTTTGAAAAAAAGTGTGCTATGGAAATATACCCAGGAGTGGTATAATTGGGTCATATGAAGGTTCTATACTCAGTCTTCTGAGGAACCTCTAAACTGATTTCCATAGTGGTTATACTGATTTGCAATCCCACCAACAGTGTGTGAAAATATTGAATTCAGAATATTATAGTGGTCCATGCATATCCATATTTATAGCAGCACAATTCACAATAGCAAAACTATGGAACCAGCCTAGTTATCTGTCAACAGATGAATGGGTTACAGAACTGTGGTATATATACACAATGGATGCTTTCTGACCACTGGTATAAGTAGGTACATGACAAATGATAAAGGTTTGTTGCTGTTTCTTCCTCACTTTTTGTCTCAATAGTATTTTTTTTCTGATGTACTAATGGAAATGTGAAAATTCAAAAATCTTCTCAAAGAATCATATGTTACTGATTAATGAGTCTGAAAAGCATTAATCCACTTTTAATTTTTTATTATTTTTTTGCCATACTGGGGACTAAACCCACTGGTGTTCTACCTCTGAACTACTATTTTTATTGTTTTATTTTGATAAAGGGTCTCACTAAGTTGTGGAGGGCCTCACTAAGTAGCTGAGGCTGTTTGTGAACCTGTGATGCTCCTGTTTAAGCCCCCCCAAGTACTGGGATTACAAGTGTGTGCCACCACACCTGGCTTAATCCACTTTTAGAATCAGAAATTATTGAGAAGGTTGAACTTGTAATAGGAAATAGATTAATATTAAGTCAAGGATGATGAAGTTTATTTTTTCCTAATCGTAATACTTTTATAAGTGGTTAAAGTGTTATTTTGTATTTTTACTTTATTTAATACATTTTGATTTTTTTCTATTGAGGAAAATTACAAGAAAAACTCCACTTTTCTTTCCACCTCCAAGTTCACAGCTCTGTGATCTAATACATCCAAACTATTGTGCAAATGCTACCACCAATCTTCTCCAGAATCTCTTTACCATCCCCAAATGAAATGCTATTCACAGTGAGTACCAGCTCCCCATTCTTCCCACCATTCAGCCCTGGAAAACCACTATTCCAACCCATATCCTTAAGAAACTGTGTTAGGGAGCCAAGCATGGTGATGCATGCCTGTGATCAAAGTACTTGAGAGGTTGAGACAAGAGAATTGCAAGTTTGAAGCCAGCCTCAGCAACGTAGCGAGATTCTCAGCAACCTAGTAAGAACCTCTTTCAAATACTAAAAAATTAAAAAGGACTGGGGTGTGGCTCTGAGGTAAAATGTCCCTGCATTCAATTTGCTGTACCACACACACAAGAAGGAGGAGGAGGAGGGGTAGGAGGAGGAAGAGAGAGAGGAGGAGGAGGAGGGGGAGGAGGAGGAGGAGGGAGAGGGGGAGGAGGAGGAGGAGGAGGAGGAGGAGGGGGAGGAGGAGGGTAAAGGAAGAAATTGTGTTAGCATTCTCTCACTCTAACAAAAGTCTGAGCTAAATCAATTTATAGAGAAATTGTTTATTTTGGCTCCTAACTTTGGAAGTTTCTGTCCATGATTGGCCCTGCTATTTTGGGCCTGAGACAAGGCAGCACATCACAGCAAGGGTAAATGGTGAGCAAAAACACTCACCTCATGGCCAAAAAGTGTAAAAGGAGGAGAGGAAGTGACTGGGGTCCCATTATGCCCTTGAAGGGTATGCCCCCAATGATCTGGAGACCACCCACTGGCCTCAACCTCTTAAAGGTTCCACTACTTCCCAATAGTGCACACTTACAATCCAAGCTATAGCAAAAACTAATCATATTAGACATTCACAAAAGTGGAATTATATAACATTTGTCTTTCTGTCATTAGCCTACTTCACTAGCATAATGTCAGCAAGGATTACCCATGATGCAACATGTACCAGGTCTTTCTATCCTTACAGAATTTATTCATATATATGCATGTATTCATATACACATACATTTTTGCTTTTATCCTTTTTTTGGTACTGGGATTGAACCCAGGGTCATTGTACCTCTGAGCTACACCCCAAGCATTTTTTTTTTTGTTTAATTATTTAGTATACCTTTTTTAGTGCATTTTAATTATACATCACAGTGATGCTCAAAGTCATAAAAACAAACATGCGCACATGTCTTGGTGTGTTTTCTCTCAGGTCCAACCTCTCTACCCACCACTCCTTGTACGTAATAGTGAGATTGGTAGTGATACCTTTGAACATGGTCTTGGCATAATTTGAACTGTTGTATTCCTTTTCATTTTTTATTTTGAAACAGGTCTTATTTAGTTGCTGAGTGAGGGTCTTACTAAATTTCTGAGGCTGGCATCCTGCCTCAGAATTTCTGAGGCTGGCAAACTGCAATCCTCCTGTCTCAGTCTCCCAAGTACTGGGATTACAGGCCTGCACCCCCATGCCTGGCTCTCTTTCATTCTTTCATGTGCATCATTTATGTCTCCATCCTCTGGCTACTGTACAAAATGATGAAATGAACTTGAAAGTATGACTACAAATTTCATTCTCATTTCTTCATCTTTTGGTTAGATATGCAGATGAGGAACAGCTCATCACATGGCAATTCCATGTACAAATTTTTGAGAAGCAGCCCTGCTGTCCTCCATACCCACTGAATTTTTTCATATTTTTTTCAGCAATGCACAAGGGATTAAACTTTTCTACATCCTCCCTAACACCTGTCATTTTCAGGTTTTCTGACAATAGCCATTCCAAGGGATATTAAGTGAAATGTGATGGTGGTCTTGATCTAAATTTCTGGTTAATGATGACAAGAATTTATTTATATGTTCACTGGTTACATGTATATTCTCCCTGGAAAATGTCCACCCAAATCCCTTGTACTTTAATCTGGCTGCGTGTATTTTATTTTTTAGTTGTAGGAGATCTTTATACATTCTAGATACCAAACCCTTTATTGGATCTGTGATTTATAAGTGCTTTCTCCCACTCTATCAGTTGTTTTTTCTCTCTGTTGATAGCATCCTTGGATACATAGAACTTTGCATTTGGATGAGGTCCAACTTGACAATTTCTTCTGTGGTTTTCTATACTTTTGTGGTCTTAGTCAATGAATCATTGTGATATCAAATGCCATGAAGCATTTTTCCTTTATTTTCATTTAAGATTTTGGTAGTTTTAGTGTTTTCCATGAGGTCAATGACTCATTTTAAGTAAATATTTGTATGTGATATTAAATAAGTGTGTTAGCTTTTTGCTGAAATGATACAATATCTGAAAAAGACAACTTAGAGGAGGATAGATTTATTTTGGATCAAGGTTTCAGGGGCTTCAGTCCATGATGGCCCACTCCATTGCTTTGGGCCTAAGATGAGACAGGACATCTTGGTAGAAAGTTGTGGTGGAGGAAAGCTATTTACTTCATGGTAGACAAAAAGCAGAGAAAGAGAAAAAGGGGCTGGGGACAAGACCCCTTCCAGGTAACGCCCCAGTGACCTACCTCCTCCAACTAGGCCCCACCATTATTTGGAAATTTCACCAATCCCAAATAATGCTATCAAATATGAATCCCTCAATAGATTAATCCATTAATGAAGTCAGAGCCATCATGATTCAATCTCTTCCCCCAATTCCCACCTTTTAACATTGCTGCATTGGCTATCAAGTTGTCAATATGTGAACCATAATAGTAAGGGTTTAAATTTATTTTTAATAAAAGGCTGGGCGTGGTGGCGCACGCTTGTAATCTCAGTACTTTGGGAGGCGGAGACCGGAGGATCCGGGTTCGCGGCCAGCCTCAGCTCTCTCGCTCTCTCTCTCACTGTCTCTCTCTCTCTCTCTCTCTCTCTCCTTAGTGAGGCCCTCCACAACTTTGTGAGACCCGGTTTCAAAATAAAAAGTATAAAAAATAGGGCCGGGGGCGTAGCACGGAGGTAGAATGCCCCTGCGTTCAATCCCCGGTACCGCAAAAAAAAATTATTTTTAATAAAGATATCTTGTTTTACCAACACCATTTCTTGAAAGACATTTTTCTTTCCACCATTGAACCGTTTTGGCACCCTTCTCCAAAAGCAACTGTTCATATATGTAAAGATTGATTTCTTGCTCTCTATTCTATCCTATTTGTATGTTAATCTTAATGCTGGTAATGAACTGTTTGGATTATTTTAGCTTTACACTAAATTTTGAAAATGAGAAGTATGAGACCTCCAAATATTTTCTTCTTTAAGATTGCTTTGACTATTTTAAGTCTCTTGAAATTGCATTGGTCATTGTAAAAGATAGAAATAATTCTTAATGAAAAAATTTTAATTTTTTTATGTTTTTATTGGTGCATTGTAGTCTCACATCACAATGAGTATCAGTTTGGTGTTAACATACATGCACACAGGTCTTGGTGTCCCTCCCCCCCTCCACATGTAGTACTGAGAATGATGTTGGTATAATCTCATATGTACACATTATTTATGATAGTAATCCCATAGATTCACTTCTTTCTTGCCCTTCCCCTTCCCTTGTACCCTTTCCCTTGCACCACTGAGGATTCTCTGTTGTCATTGGAGTCTTTTTTGTGTCCCCACTACTCCCTAGGTTGCGCATATTAATGAAAACATGTGTCCCTTCTTTTTTTGTGATTGGCTAACCTCACTTAACATAATGTTCTCCAGATCTTTTCATTTTCTTGAAAATGCTGGTATTTTGTTCTTCTTTATTGCTGAGTAGAATTCCATTGTGTGTATTTCCCATAATTAAATTATGAAAATTTTAAACATTTACAAAAGAAGGAAATTCAATAATACTTGTGAATTAAAATTCAACTTTTAAACACTTTATTTCTGCCAGAAATTTCAAATCTACTTCTAATTTTAAGCTTTAGAAGACACAAGAATCTTAAAGTTGGTATGAAATTCAAAACTAATAATAGAAATTTTTCCTACATAAATGTTATCACATTTACATTTAATAATTTACTTACATAATATTAAATTTCTATCCAATTTTCTCTATTACCTGAAAAATCATATGCAGTTTTTTCCAGTTGATTAGGTCATATTAGGAATAAGAAAAAAAATCATCTATACAAAATTCCTCATTTCTGTTTATTTTTTTCAGTTCCACTTTTAAAATTAGTCAATTATTCTATATTTCATTTCACATTTAGATTTTATTTAGTGTTTACTTACCAGGTAGCTTAACTTATTTGCCTGTCCTGCCTGTTTCCTGAATAATTTATTTAGATATAATGGCTTAAATGTATTCAGCTTTAAAAAGTTTGGAAAGAATATTTTGTCAATAATTTTGGGTGGTTGTATTGCATAACATTAGGGAGACATGCTGCATTTGTCTTGACTATAGTAATTCTACTCAAGAATAAATCCAGGTAAACTGAGGGCTGTGGTTCATACCTATAAACCCAGATACTTCGGAAGCTGAGACAGGAGAATCAAAAGTTTAAAGCCAGCCTGGGCAACTTAGCACCCCCTTCTCCAAAAAAAAAATAAGGCTGTGTTGTAGCTCAGTGATCAAATGCCCCTGGGCTCAATCCTCAATATTGCAAAAACAAATGAATATATAAATAATAAATTCTGGGGATTGAACCTTTTCCAACTAGAGTGAATTTTTTTGACAAAATGGCTACAAAAATTTCAAATAAAAATTTAGTTGCAAACATAAGTATCTATTTAGAATTAATAAAGAAATATATATACCAAAATAAAATTAATAGAACATAACTAATTACTCCAAATGTTATATTTAACTCTGGCCCCTCCAAGGGCTTAGAAACAGCATAGGAAAGTAAGAAAAATGAAAGGCAAAGCTTAATTATGTCCATGATAACCTATTTCTGCTACTAAGATTGATAATGAATTCCATTGGTGAAAATGTAATCTCTTATATTTTTTTCTTTTAACATTCCACCTTAACATTATGGTGCCAGTCATGATGACCCTTGCCTAAATCAGTTACTTCAATATAGAACTGAAGTGATTAATTAAATTTGTATATACTGTATATACTGGTTGGATTTATTTTTCTTTTTATTTCATAAAACTCTTATTGTAACCAGATATTGAACTCAATATTTTCATTTTATTATTTATTTATTTATTTATTTTGCAGAACTTGGGATTGAACCCAGGGGCATTCTATCTCCAAAATATATCCCCAGTCCTATTTTTTATTCTTTATTTTGAAACAGGGTCTCACTAAGTTGCAGAGGACCCCACTAAGTAACCGAGGCTGGTCACGAATCTGTGATACTCCTGTCTCAGCCTCCCAAGTACTGGGATTACAAGTGTGTGCCACCACCCCTGGCTAATGTTTTCATTTTAAAGAACCATGGATAAACACATTGATTTGACTGTATAACAAAAATGTGGCATATATACACAATGGGATAAAGAAAAACAAAATTATATAATTTTCAGGGCAATGGATGGAGCGAGAGAATATTATGCTAAGTAAGATCAGCCAGTCTCAGAAAGTCAAGGGTAGAAGGTTTTCTCTCATATATCGAAGCCAGAGAAAAAAACAGGAAATAAAAAGGACTTTAGATAATTGAGGGGAGAGAGAGAGTAGAATAGTAGAAAGGGATGGTGGAGGGAATGAATAGGGGAAAAGGAAGAACTGATGAAAAATAAATCTTATATTATGCTATGCCATGTATGTAAGTTTCACTACCAATCTCACTATCATGGACGGAAAAGGGGTGGGTAGCAGCGTGGGAGCTGCAGGGAAACACACCAGGACATGTGCACATGTTTGTATGACTTTGCACTTTACTATAATGTATAATTACAATGCACCAATAAAAGTATAAAAAACTAACACATCTTCTATAGTAGAGTTATAAACAGAAAACCTCCTGAAGTTTGCTAAAAGCACACAATCAGATGTGCTGATCTGTGAAAATTATGTGTGTGTGTGTGTGTGTGTGTGTGTGTGTATCTAACAGTTTATATACAATTCACGTTGTACTCATGACTGAATAAACAGGTATCAGTATCATAGTTCAAAGTTACTGTTATGTGACAAGTCCCATAACAAGAGAAAAATCAAGAATATTTCTGCTATATAAAGCCTGTGGTATTTTTCCAAAACAATCTTCCCTCCTAGGGTTGTACTGTTCAGTTTGTATGAGTATTAAATGATTTTCTCAATTATCAATTCAGAAGAAGATTAACTTTCATTTTAGTTGATAAAAATTAAAAGTATTATCTCAGATAATCACTTTTGGAGCTTCATTCAGTATTCCTGCACGCTTCACTTCATTCCCATGTCTGTTACTCCAACCAGCGAGCTGACTGACGTGGGGACTCGGGGTGGCAGTCCTGGTAGACTGCTTCAGCTCATGCACAGTAATTACTTCTACTTAGAATCTGTGGCAATGGACAGTGAGTGCCTGTCATGTCTGTCATCTTGCTTGCCCTTAATTGGAAAAAATGATGGATCCATGGAAACACAGGAGGCAGGAAGATGGACAGAAAGATGGAAGGCACCAAATAAAAACAACAGCACACGGATTAAAATATATGTTAAGCTTTGCAAACACTGCAAGCAGCCAGACAGCTTGAAAGATGCTTATGTTCAGTTTACAGATTTATGACTTGCTTTCTCCAATATTCATGAACATGGAGAGAATTTGCCTAAGGCATGATACACTGGCAAAGCATTAAAACTGACAATAATTGCCTAATACATGAACAACATAATTATGGACTTTTGGACATTTTATCCATTGAATTCAAGATACATCCACTACTCTTAAATGTGTCTCTATGTATACAAATGCGATCATCCGAAACCAAGGCCAGTTACCTACAAGATTTTTAATCTTTTTTTCTCTTAACTAATGTGTGCTTTTTCATCCTTTTCATTTTGTTTGCAGCATATAAATTACAGTTTTACTTAATTCAACCGATTCATGACTAATTGGCTGTCAGTTCCTTTGTGAATACTGTATTCAATAAGCTACAATTATAAATCAGAGTTTTGTTATGGAAAAGAAAGTGAACACAAACAAGCAAAATCACATTATGTTTTACATTTAACCAAGACTATGCTACTTTGCAGCGAGCCATTCAGATAATAAACAATTGATGCCATTTTATTTATATCCATATACTTTTTACAGAGCAAAGGAAATAAAGTTCTGTTTTTTTCTATTGGGCAGTCAATTTCTTTGCAGATGTACAAGAATTATATTTTATCTTAAAATAAAAAAGTAGCCTGGCATGGTGGCGCACGCTTGTAATCCCAGTACTTGGGAGGCTGAGACCGGAGGATTCGGGTTGGTGGCCAGTCTCAGGTACTTAGTGAGGCCCTCTGCAACTTAGTGAGACCCTGTTTCAAAATAAAGAATAAAAAATAAATAAATAAAATAAAACAATAAATAAAATAAATAAAGAACGAAACCTTTCTGATTGACCATATATTCTTTCTAGGTATTGTATGTTCTTTTCTACTCCACAGTCAAAAGTCTTGAAGGTGCTATCTGCATATGATTTTTTTTCAAACCATTGCTTAAGCACTATCTAATCAAATGTGTTTGGCATCTTTCCTCTTTCACCACTAAAACTATTTTTTAAGAACTCTTAACAAACCTTGTGTGGCCTAATCTAAGGATAATTTATGTGTCACTATTTTATTGGAAATAGTCTCAGTACTTGGTCTTTCTAAAACCATACTTTTCCTTTGGCTTCTAGGTCACAACAGCCAACAGAGCTTGCTTCTTTCTCCTTTATTCTCAGACATACAGAATAATGGTATAATGATTTTACTTCCTGGATCAATTAATTCTCTCTCTCTCTCTCTCTCTCTCTCTCTCTCTCTCTCTGTCTTTCTCCCCTCCTTCACCCCCCACAATTGTTTTATTTATTTGTTTTTGTGTGTGTGGTACTGACGATTGAACCCAGGGGCATTCTACCTCCGAGATATACCCCCAGCCCTTTTTATTTTGTGTTTCAAAACAGAATCTCACTAGGTTGCTGAGGATTTTACTAAATTGCTAAGGCTGTCCTCAAACCTGCAACCCTCACATCTCAGCCTCCCAAATACTAGAATTACATATGTGTGCCACCACACATGACTTCTCTCTCCTATTTCTTAAGCAGTCATATTAGGAATCTCAATTTTATAATTTTCACACATACAAACAACTTGTTCCTGTTTTATTTTTATTTATCTTGAATATTTTCTATTTCATTGATTTCAAAATTTTTTAATTGCCTTGGAACAGTTATACCATGTACTGTAATTATCTTAGTTTAATACAGGCAGTTCAACTAAACTAAGAACAGGAAAATGTTGTTTGGATTTTTTTTCTTTAATAATTACAATTTCTGTTTTTTCCATTTCTTACTATACAAATGAGTTCTAATGGGTGGCATTTCATTTCAGCTTGAAGAAGGTCCTTTAATAGCTCCTCTAATATTGTACTGACAAGAACATTTCTCAATTCCTGTTTTTCTGGATATGCCTTGAATTTACCTTCATTAGTGTTGAATGCAATCAGTGGATATTTTCTCTGGCATTCCAAGTTCACAAATTTTGTTTATCAGCTGATCTGTGCTATGCTGTGATGATACTCTCTAACCATTTACTTTTAATGATTTTCTTGGCTAGTTAAGGAGACCCACCACCAACTTCCTGGTCTCAGAGAAGGGAATGGAGACCCCTTGTAAGTTCTCAGAAGGAACGCTGCTGAACTATAGATCAAGGAGAGAGTTATGTCCAATCCTACGCCAACCAGACAGTGCTGAGGAGACCAAAGACAGGAGGCCTAATGATGAAGTCAGCGTTTAGAGCAAAACTTGTCTGCTCTTTGATAGACAAGAACAGCTACATCCTGGTGCCTGTCTACCGGGAGGCACATTGTAGATGAGTCAGTTTCTACAAACTGTCTCTTGGCCTATCTTCAGGCCCACCTCTAGGCCCACTGCCTCTCCCAGCACTGAAGCAGGCCCCTCCATCACCCTGTGTCTTGTATTTACATGAACTTCCTAGGGCAACCAACAAACAGTTATTGGTGTGTAGAAAAAAAATAAACAAACAAATATTAAAGAAAATATTTCATGTGGGTATTATCACTATAAAATTGATTTCAAACTGAAATAACATTGAATTTTAATATAATTTTGGAATAATTGGCATTTTTATGATCATATAGGTTTCCCTCAAATAATATGGTATATTCCTTACCTTTAGGCTAGTCCTGTTTCATGTCCCAGAGAAAACTGTATTGCTTTTTTCATAAAAGTCAGATATTTCCCCTTCAAGTTTATTCCAGATTATCTTAAGGATTTTTGACTGTTTTGAAGGTGTTTCTAATAATCTTATTCATTATTACTTCTACTTTGGATGACTTAATTATGCACAGACATATTTATTGTATCAGTTCGCTTTCCCTAGGTCGCTATCATATTTTAAAAATTTACTTGAGTCTCCTCTATAGTTGTAAAAATTACATCATCAAAAGCATGTGCTGATTCGCTTCATTTTTGAATGACTATAATGACCATTTCATGCTGTCTTATTGAGTATAACAGAAAGCGCATAATGCTGCATAGTCATGAAGATGTAACCCTTCCTATCTGTTAGGGTTTGGATTTTAACTGCACTCAAAATCCTTCTGTATTAGACAACAAGGCCATGTTTGGAGGATGGACATTGCTGGAGGTGGATCCCTGGGGGCAAGGTCAGGACAGCATCCTCCCAGGCAGGGCCTCTACAGCATCTGGCCTGCTCCCTTTCTTTCTGCTCCTGCTGCAGTGAGCTGGGGTGGCTACCTGTCCTCTGCCATTCTGTGGGCTCTGCATCTGCTACCTGGTCTAACATGGACTGAAATCTCCAGAATTGTGACCAAATAAACTCCTTCTTCCTCATAGGCTTTCATGTCAGGTGCTTGGGTCACGGCAGTGATGACACAGACTAAAACACTATCTTAATTTTCTACTGATTTTCCATGGTGAAAACTTCAGAGTTCCAATATCCAAAGTAACTATTTGCTGTTATAGTTTGCTAAGTTATATTCATTATATATTTCTACTTGGCTTAAAAAATGTAGTAAAAGTTATTTTATTTTTATATACTTTTATTGGTGCATTGTAATCTCACATCAGAATATAGTTCATAGTGATAGTGAAACACAGCACTTAGTGAATGTCCCCCCAGCTTCCTCCCCACTCCCTCTCATTCCCCATACATGATATTGAGATTGTCATTGCTAATTTCACATATGTACTTAAGGTCAATGGAAGTGTTTCCTTTATTCATTCTTCCCCCTCCACCACCTTCAAATAGACTACCTCCCTCACTCCACAGGAGTTTCTCCTCCATTATATAGTCTCTCTTGTATCCTGATTTATTTTCTTATGGTTTGGGGTTCAGTCCACGTGAGGCCGGGGACCACGAATCTCAGAGCATGGCAGCAGGAATCAAAGATAGGGAGAACACATAGGCTGTGCTCACATCATGGAGGCTGGAAGCAAGAGATGGGGAGGAGGAACCTTTGCTCTAGTCCTCAAGGCCACACCCCCAGGGACCCACCTCCACACACACCCTACTAGCCTGGGTCACCACCCAGATAAATCCATTAAAATGCTGGGATTACAACCCTCATGACTCAGTTACATCAGTTCCAAAAATTAAGAAATGAGTTCTTTAGGGGACATTTTATATCTAATGATAGCACTAGGCCATGTGCCCTACCACTGTGGTTTCTGCCTTGGAGCCAGTGGATCATGAACTGAACCTTTAAAACTGTGAGCTACAAAAAAAACCTTTTCTCCTCTAAGTTGTGTTTGTCAGGTATTTTGGTGCCAGTGATAGAAATGCAAACTAAAGCATTCCATCTTTCCTGACCAATTATATACATTAGAAAACTAAGTATCTTGTTGGGTACATTTTCCTCTTACACAAAGAGGCCTGTATATTATAAATTTATTCCACAAATGATGTTGAACCCAAATATGGTTTAGATGATGAGACAAATATAGTATAAAACTCTAATGCCTTATATAAGTTTTATTTTAATATATGGAGAATTTGCTATACTCAAAACCAAACTTAAACTGGTCTACCATACAGTATACCAATACAATCCAAGTTTTTGTACATTTAGTTTCCCTGTTTCTTCAATTTTATCTTGCTTGCTTTCTTCCTCCAGATATAGGGTTTTTTTTCTTACAGTTTCTGTAGTACAGAAAGCTCTGCCCCATATTTAGACATTCATGTGGGATGGATTTTCTCCCTTAAAATATCATACTTCTCAATAATTCATTGTTCAAACTTTATTATAAACATTGGTTTCTCAGAAAGTTTTTTTTCACATCAGAAATATTCTCACTTCTCACTTCTATTCTCCTATAAAATTCTATAAATGTCTTGCATAGCTTTCACTATAAAAATGTGTAATGGTGAGATTTTACTTTATGTTTCTCTCTTCACTACTGTGTGAGCTCCATTATGACAAGGGAGAAGGTAATGAATACCAGTGCTTAACCTAAATCACATAAACACTTTGCACAAGGTAGACACTAAAATAATATCTTGATTGAGTAGTACCAATTTATGTATAAAATTTCCATAAAAGTATTATATACAATAGCAAATAGTGACAAAGAGATGATTCTGTGAAGATGGCAGATTAGGATACATCGGAAATCTGTCTTCTCATATAGCAATAATTGCATTGGCAGAATCTGCCTAAAACTATTTTGCAGTCTTGAAACTTCTCAGGCAGGGCTTGGTACATACATTGTAGTAGATTTTTGTCTATCTCATCACTTAGCACAGTGGCAGCTATGTATCTCTTATCCCCAGCCCTTGTCAGGCAGGTGTGTATGTGTTTCTGTGACAGATTCCACGCTGCTTACAGGATCCAGGCTAGAACCAAAGCACCATGTCCTAAAAAATACTGAAGTTCGGTTTTCTTTTTTTTTTATGTGCTTTTATTGGTGTATTATAGTCTCACATCATAATGTAAATCATGTTGACATTGACATACAATCACTCAGCACTTGCTGTCCCCCCATTCCCCCCTTCCCAATACAGAGTACTGCGACTGACTTTGGTATATTCACATATGTACACATAGTTGATGGTAGTAATTCTGTTTATGAATCTCAGTTTTCCCCTCCCCTTCCCTTAGACCATCTCCCTGGCTCCACTGAGGCTTTTCCTCCATTATCTGGAGGCCCTCTGGTATCCCATTTACTCCCTAGCTTCTGAACACTGATTGCTGCACTTGGTCACAGAGGCGCTAAGAGGCTGGTATCCTTTTTAGTTGCTCTGACCCCCCATTGTTGCAAACATTTCCCTCTCAAGGTGAAATGATTTTCAGATGATTTAAAGGGCTAATATCTTGCATAAAATTAATATCCCTTCAGTTTTTTTTTCTTTCGCCCCCTTTAGGGAGTCAAGCAATGAAGACTAGAACACTCAAAAGCAACCACCTATATTTGTAAAATTAGAAAGTAAGCACACCTGCCCTGGAAAAGGTACAGATACAGCCTTAGAAGATGCCTAAGAAAACCTTAAATTACTTCAGTTGTCATATAGGCAGGCTACAAATAAAAATAAACAAACAATAAGCAAACAAACAGCATAGTAATCAAAACATTAAACTCGGGAAGGGAGAGAAACTGATTTCCAGAGTTGCTGCATCTGTAGATTCAAATGTATGGTTTTCAACAACAAAATCACAAGATATATAAAGAAACGGGAAAGTATGGTTCAAAGGAAACATAAATCAACAGAAACTATCCCTGAGAAAGAACTGGTGGCAGATTTACTAAACAAATATTATTAAAAAAAACTGTCTTAGAGATGATCAAAGAAATAAAGGAGGATGTGAAAAAAGTCAAAAACAATTTATGAACAAAATAGAAACATCAATAAACAGAAGATTTAAAATAAGCCAGAAATTAATTCTAGAATGGAAGAGTTCAGTAACAAAAATAAAAATTTCAATACAGAGATTAAAAATAGATTTGAATAGGCACAATAATGATTTACTCAATTTGAAGATGGACAATAAAAATTATTGATTCTGAAGAGTAGAAAGAAAAAAGATTGAAGAAAATTAAACAGAGCTTAATGGACCTGTGGAACACTATCATGTGGACTAACATATGCAAGGTAGAATTTTCAGATGAGAAAGAATGGGCTAGAGTGAATATTCCATTAAATAATGCTTGACATTTTTCCAAATTTTATTTAAAAATGAACATAAACATTAATTGAGCTCAATGAACTACAAATAAAATGAGCTAAAAGAGAAACATATTAAGACAAACATTCAAAGAAAACTATAAAAAAGAAAATCTCAAAAAAGGCAAAAGAGAACACATGAAATACATGTAATCATCAATGAATTTATCAGCAGATTTCTTCTTAGAATCTTTATAGGACAGAAATTGGTAAGTTGTTATTCTCAAAGTACTAAAATAAACAACAAAAACAACAACAATAAAACCGCTATCAGCCAAAAATAGGATCCAGCAAAAGTGTTCTTTAAATGGAGAGAGAAATTAAGAAATTCCCAGATAAGTAAAGGCTGAGGACATTTGTGACCACTAGACCTGCCCAGAGAGAAATACTCAAGGAAATTTTGTAGGTTGAAATCAAAGTACACTAAGTTGTAACTTGAAACCATATGAAGAAATGAATAATAGTCACAGCATTACTATTTCCAAGGATGAGAAACTGTTACATTGTCGTGATTATCTATATTCTCTAAGCAGACAACTCTACTCAACCAAAAATAAAGTGAAGGCCGGGCGTGGTGGCGCATGCTTGTAATCCCAGTACTTTGGGAGGCGGAGACCAGAGGATCAGGGTTCGCGGCCAGCCTCAGCTCTCTCTCTCTCTCTCTCTCTCTCTCTACTTCGCGAGGCCCTCCGCAACTTCATGAGACTCGGTTTCAAAAAACTAAAGTATAAAAAATAGGGCCGGGGGTGTAGCGCGGAGGTAGAACGCCCCTGGGTTCAATCCCCGGTACTACAAAAAAAATAAAAAATAAAAAAATAAAGTGAGATAAGTTATCTATCATGATTTGTGATTCACATGGCTAAGTACATAAACAGGGTGCATGCAGCACATGTAGTTCTCCATGTGGGCTTATCATAAAAGAAGACAGGATGGAATAAAAAGTACAAGAACGAACCACAGAGATGCCTGATGTGTAGGTCAACTGGATGGTCTTAGAAAATTGACCTAGGTAGTAACTCTTCACAAGTACTATCTGGGTTTCGTGGAATTAATAAATTGGAAGATTAATTAGATTTAGATCCTAATTAGTAGAAAATCTTAATGCATATTATACTAAATAGTGGCTTCATTGTGATAATTTTATATATGCATACAATGTACTTGATCATATCCCCCTCCCTAATTTGATCTTTTCTCTCCTCGCTCTCCCTTTTCCTAACAGCCACTTGTCTGCTTTTATCTCATCACATGTCCCCCTAGATTCTGCATATGAGAGAAAATACATGAAATTCATCTTTCTTATTTTCACTTATTTGTGTAATATGATGATCTTTAATTCTATCGATTTTCCTGCAAATAATATGATTTTGTTCTTTATAGCTGAATAACATATCACATTTATAAAGGCGTATTTAAACTTGCTGACATTCAGAGCATTTAATGCTTCATGGACCTGGAAGTTAGAGCAAGTTCTCACTTCACTGAATAGATGGCGTGATGAGGTCATTCGAGTCGTTCATTTCACCTGTCCCTTAACTTTTCTGACCTCAGGATTGGCTTTGTCCTAAGACCAATTGCCCTTAGAGTTACAAGGTGACTACCAGTACCAATTAAATAGGCTTATTCCTCTGTGTAAGGTTCCCACTGAAGAGCTAAGCAGAACTTTTCCATAAGCCCTCAAAATATTTCTCACATCCTACAATTCTGAATAAATCCTATATCTGTTTTCCAACCAACAATGGATATTTTGATTGATTTAAGCTAAGCAGAGCCTACTTCAATATCTCCTAAGTTACACAAGCTTCATAGAAAAGTGTGGATATTTGGGAAAAATGGGTTCATTTTCTAGTAGAGAAATCAAAGGATGAATATGAAAGTTGTCTGCTTCAGCCTCCTTCTCTTCTACCCTCTCCTTCCCCTCTTCCTCCTTTGTCTCTTCTCCTTCAAGAACTTGCTTCACAAATATGTATTTATTTCACACATTTTATACATGTATTTTTTAAAATGCTCATGTTCACATGAAATATATTAAGTGCCTTTGCAAAGGGAAGAAATCCAAGATTAATTACTGAATTAAACCTGATATACAAGATCCCAGGTTAGAATACAGACCTCTCCATCATATCTAGACATAATGCACAATGATATAGTTCTATCTTGCTAAAGGATGATTTGTTATCCTAAATGCAAACACAAATGATTTAGTAATGATGATAATTGCAATAAAAACTTTATTTTGTGAGGAATAAAAATAAAAATGCAATTGTCTATAACTCTATAATATACTTTAATTACTGGACAAACATAGAAAAATCTCCCTGTGCTGGTAGGGGATTGACTCTCATGGCTTGTGAATCAAACATACTCTTGTTCTCTCCTTTCATGAGTGTAACCTTTCCTGTGTTCTCTGTGACACTTTAGAGTAGACATCATAGAAACTGTCTTTACTGGATTCTGCTCCTCTTTAGCAATGTCTTTCCAAAGGTGTTTACTTTAGAATGTCTAGCAGTTAACCAGGCTTGGGATCACACTGGTAATACAGTTCTTTTAAAAGTAGCTGTCAAGTCTAAGTGTCTTCAATCAAGTCTATTACAAAATGCACAATCTGTAATTGTTTAGGACTATGAATCTGGAAGATTCTTAATTACCATAACAAGTGTTGTACTCTGTTTGTGTCGTGAGACTTTAATGTAATATCTTCCTTTCTTCTTGGTCTCAGCTACCAGATGATTTTATCAATTGCCTCTGGCAGAAATATACTTGGTTTAGACAGCTGTATCTTTATGATAATAAGGATGTCCCCATTTTCAGTCACACAGTATTTTATAGGAGCTACTTGGTAGAGGTTGTATGTAAATATTCATTTATTTCTTTATTGTTCCAATGTTAACTAAAATTTATAAATTTTTCTCTAGTTTCTCTTACATATCTTAGCTTTTAAAAATCTTCCAAGCCCCTGGTAACTTAACTTTTTTTAATAATCCATAAGTGACAATATCTCTCTTAGCAGAGATATATTTTTCTCTGTCATATTTAAAACAAGTTACATATATACCAAAATATCACTGAGAAGCAGAATGAGTTAGTTTAACCATGATCTTTGGTGAAGGGCATGTGATTGGTTTATAATATTCTATCCAGAAGCCTATGGAGTATTCCATATTTCCTATGTGAAGCCTGGATGCTTAATCAAAATCAGTTATTTTAAGTAAAAGTAATGCTATAGTCTGTGTGACTAACTGTATGGAATAGAGAGATGCTAGGAACTTACTGGATTTCTTGATAAGATAATTCATAAAATCTCAGATAATAAATATCAATTGAATTGCTGAAAACATTGTAGGTAGAGCCAGAAATCATAGGAGTCTCAATATGTATTTTTCATTATTATAGGAATACAAGGAAATTCAACCAAATCTTGATGTATTAAAATATAATTATTGATAGAAACATAAATTTTGAAAAACAATATTCTTTTTATTAACAATAATATTAAAGCAGACTTCTAAAATTATATTAGTCTGCTATATAACTAGAGTCAGAATAAAACACAATAAACATAAGAATTAACATACTGCTGATATTGCAAGAAAATAAGGCAAGTAACCAAGTGCCCCTGCCAAAGAAATAAAACACAAAGCAATGCATGGTGACTTACAATCAGAGAGGTGATATTAATCAAACAAGAAGTCTGGGTCTGTCTTCTAGGCAAATTTATTAACACTTTAGGGGAAAAAAAACTAAATCACAGACTTCTTAATAGAAGGGAGGCTGAATCTGAGACTCATATTAAATGTAAATACTCACTGGGGACTAAAAATAAAAACAGAAGGCCACCAACATATGTTTATGAGCAACAGAAGGCTACAATAAAAATATACATTTTTGATATGGCCAAGGGTTAAGAATAATACATTCAGAATATTTGCAATGATGGATTTTACCAGGATCTGAAGTTCAAATTAGAAGTAGGTCTCTAATCATAAGACTCTTATATGGATATATAAAAGTAAGGTTCAATATAGCTTCCCAGGTTAGTGATATTCATTGTAAATCAGCAGAACCAAATTAAAACCCATTTTAGAGGAAATCATTCTCTATTCAAGCCCTCAGGATATTAATAGATTAAATTAAAAAAATCTATGCCCTCAATATCAAAGTTGAACAATTAGAGAAAAAATGAGGTCAAACATAAGTAAGAGTCAGCAGAAAAAGGAGGAGCTAATATACACATATATACACTGTCCATCAATGAATTTAATGATTTTTGAGGAATCAGTTCCAAAATATAGAGAAATTAGAATTATAAGAAATAAAGTTAAAAAAAACTTAAGGTAAAATCCAGAGAAGCCTAGACCTATTTGCAAATATTCAATTTAATTCTTAAGAACAAAATATAAATATTAAAATTAAATTCACAAAAATACATTAAAGAGAAAATTAAACTTAGCTAAAGAGACAATTAATGAACCATTTTTATTTATTCCTAACAGATCCAATTTATTAGGAAATAGAATACTTGAAGTATAAGCCACAGAATATATCTAATGATTGTATATTAACAAAAAATTGATTTAGCCATAGTATTATCAGAAAACTATTATCAGTGATTTAAAAAATACTAATTGATAAAATACCTAATAACTAAGGCCTAATAACCTAAAGCCTAATAAATAAAAGTTGATAAATATTCTTGGATTTATTTTATTAAAACACTCATTGATAGATGATAGATATTCAAATGGCTGTATATGTATATCTTATTGTCTTAAATTGGCACCTGTGATCTTGACCTATAATAAACAAAGTGGACGTACAAGGATGTCTATGCATTGCATCAGAAAATATATTTAAAAAAAAGTATGCACTAATGTTATAGTGGACTGACTATGAAAAGCCCAAAGTTACAGGCAATTAAAAGGAATGGACTGGAGAGGTAGATACCACCTACTCTGAGATGGCTTGGTAGTAACTAATGTCTTTAAGACAGGGTTAAGAACAATGTATGCTATGTTTCATTTGTGCTTTCAAATAACAATGGATATTATGGGAACCCAGAATAACAGAGACCATTGGTAGTACTTAATAGCTAGATAAAAGTAAACGTACTTCTACAATCACAGTGCCTTGATCCATATGGATTTGTGATGTTTGCTAATAAACCACAAAATGCATGGAGTTGAGAAAGCTACACAAACGCTTTTTGTGCAACTTGTGTTAATTGATAGTAAAAGAGGATGGAACTTGGCAAGTGAAAGCCAATGTCAGCCGCTGTGATGGAAAACCACACTAGTCATACATAGCTCTGAATCACTTCACTGAGTACCCTTGAAGAAGGACCTTGAAACCTTGTCACAAATATATCTAGTAAAATACTGTGTTGATTCTTCCTCAAAAGGGCCTGTAGCAACATGTGAGGGAATCCACAATGGAGGGTTAATGCCTAGACCATTAAAGAACTTTTAGATAAGTGGTCTGAAGTTTGGATAAGTGATACTAGTAAAGATTTACTATCAATAATATCTACTAAACAGAAATGATACTCTGTCAAGTGGTAGCAAAGGAGTTATGAGCGTTATATGATACACTGAGTTCTGTCTGACCCAAGCCTAAACCAAATGTGTTCAAAGGGTTCTTATAAGTGGAGTAAACACATTTAGTGATAGATCTGTTGTCTTGGTTTTCAGACTTGTAGGGTAAAAGCTCTTTATGTAGGAGAACCAAATGAAATAGAAACCATTGCCCACCCCAAGAAGCCGGAAATCCATAACTGCTCTGATCTGCATTCCTAGTATTATTGCAGAGACTAGGTCTAGGTCCACCACCAAACATATGAAAGATACAGTACTTTTGAGCACCAGAATATCTCTATTTAATTTTCTTAAATGATTTCAGCAGAACCATGATGGATCATGACAGAACAATGTGGATGTTTCTATACTTAATCAGGTGGTAGACTGGCTATTAAATTGTGGTTTCTACACATGATTCTTTAACTAGAAAATTTCAACACAGCCATTATTATTGATAATTTGGGAATGCCTTTATTGGTTTGTTAAAGGTATTCTCTTCTACATCCACTGAGAATAAACACACATTTATTTTTACATGGCAAGGGCAAAAATTCGTTTTCATGGTTTTATATTAGGTTTATGTCAATTCTCTCACTCTCTGCATATAGCGTATATAAGGATATTTATGACATTCACAATCAACAATCAACAGCAGATATCAATAATTTGTTGTTTTGATGACTTCAAGTTAATTTGTTGAGTTGGAAGAGTCACAGTCCCTAGATGTCACATAAGACACATGCAAACTTCCAATACATTTTCAGTGTCCTTGTATATGAATAAAATTTTAACCAAGCATTAAGGACATGTTGGCACAAAGCTTTTAATATAAAATGCAGTTCCCTGCATCTTGGATCTCCATTCACTAAGAATGAGAAATAGGTCTAGGTAGGCACCTCTAGATTTTCAAACGACATAGACTACATTTGGAAGACTGCTCCAACCCATTTCCTGAATTACCTGATAGGCTAAGAATTCAAGTATAATTCAGAGAACGAAAGGCTTCTGCCATAGTTCCAGGCTTCACTAAATTTGTTTTGTTTCTTGTGTTTTAAAATATGGTGTATTCAGTGCTATATATAAAGATAGGTAATGTTACTAAATGGAATTACTATCAAGTCCTAATATGAGTAACAGGATTGTCTAGAGCTCTGTGCTGAAGACACATTCTTTCTGTGTCAGAGAACTACTTTCTGTTGGTAGCACTTGGGATTTTCTGAATCCTAGAGAAAGACTTTCTACCCAGGATCACAAATTATTGCTAACACCAAATGCTTCTGCTTATCAAAAACTGAATTTTCTTTCATCAACAATGTTAAGACATTTGTGTACAACAGTAATCCATCATTTAACTCAGACTTAAGCAGATCCATAAAGCCCAAGTAAATTACATGAACACATTCCCATGACAACTACCTCTGCCACACTGCCACCTATCTTTAATCCACACTTGGAGCTTTAGGAAAGCTCCCACAAAGCCTACTGATAGAAAAAGAAAGACCTTGAGTCTGGTTAACAAATAGGTTTTCACAATATATTGATATTACTCATATGAACAGTGCTGATGCGTAATAGCCCCATTTAAGAATAACCAGAAGCACAATGGTGAAGGAAATTCTTCACAGTGAGGAGAACACCGAGGAGCACACCTTTATGTTCACTGTGTATAGATTAGAAGAACACTCGACCTTTTATATGAATGCATTTCATGATTACAGATAATTTCAGGGCCATTTCTTAAGGATATAGACCAAATAAGAAGGGATAATTGACTTCTTTCAGGGAATCAATATGTGATGGAACTGTGGAATTGGCACAGATGATGAATATTTTTCATGTCTCAATAATGACTTCCAGAAAGCATCTTTTGTAGGTCCATTTGTTAGCATCACCCATATTTTAAGTGTCAAACAACCTTTCTGTTGAGTCTTCTACAACCCCATGGAAAGAGTGATTATGGCAGCAGAGATGTAAGATATTCATGGTTCCCCAGGCAAGGAATTTCTGTCACTGGTACTGATTTAGTTACTTCCATCACTTAATTTCTAAAAGGACATCAGAGGTAGATACTGAGCTTCAAAATGGAATCATTCTTGTGGGACTGGATATCCACTTGAAGGAGGGCAATTATATTTGCCTAACTTCAACTTTGAGGAGGCATTTAACTCTGTATCAGAGTTAACATGTACTCTAGATATGAGTTTACCTCACGGTGCACAATATCTCCACCAGTACCAAAATCTATTGCCTTTAAATTCCTATTGTATCAGTATGAAAGTGTACAAATGTAGCACAAGATCAATGTGTACCAATGGACTCAGTTCCACAGATTGTCATATCTTTTGAGTATAATTTACCTGATAAATCATTTTACTACAGTGTTAAATACCAGCTAAGGTACTGGAAAACTACAATCAGTTTATGGAAACTTTCTGTTGGATCTGGTATACACTTTGAACCAAAAACAATGTATAAAACTATCTACTATATGTTCAATAGACACCTCCGGGAGCCAAAGGAGTGGAGAAAGAGTAGAAACGATCTCTCTCAAAATTATACTTATAGATATATTTGTGAAATATTACTCCTTCCTTCCAATATTACATTCCTCTGCACTGTGATTTCTGGTTTCCTCAACCAGAATTGGAAAACAGTTTTGTTATGGGACATGATAGGACCTTCTACTAAATTAAAAGTCATGTCTACAAATTAGGATTTTTGATCTCCTCATGTCAGTTACACTGTAGGCTAAACAGAAGTAATTATTTTGACTAAGGTAATCAATCCAAAGAGCATTATGGAGACTATGGAATCACACACTGTGATTAACTGGAATTGTATTTTCCTTTTCAGTGATGAAGTAGGGATGACTTTATACATAGAAGAAATGTAGATAGTATTCAACAAAGATAAATTAGAAAAAGGTATCTGCATGGCACATGGCGTGGACTAAATTTGTCAAGGTTGTATGTGCCCATGTGATTGTTAGTTTCTTTAAATGTTTCCTTATTTAACATTTCTTTGGGGTCCCAATTTCATAGGGTTTCTAGACTACATTTGGACTTGAACAAAATAGTTGGACTTGAACAAAATAGTATATTTTTGGCAACAGATACATGACTTCTTAATCAGAAAGAGTGCAACCATAAAATCTTGGGTAGCCATCTCCCTGCACATTTAATGTCGATGAATTAGAAATGTGAAAAATGAGGAAGTTGAGTATCCTTTCAGCCTTCATTCTCTTTTCCATGTAAAACTTTGAGATGAGTTAGTGCCACATGTCCAACCCAACAACCATTTAAGCAATTTTCTATTTCTCTTTATTCATTATTGCAATGTATTTTTGCTTTCCTGCTTGGCTTTCTCTCTCTCTCTCTCTTCTCTCCCTCTCTCTCTCTCTCTCTCTCTGTCCCTCCCTCCCTCTGGATATGTTCCTTTCAAATTCAGGGCTGGCATTATCATCTGTTTGGGTTTTAAGAAAATCACATTCTCTATTCAAAAAGACTGAAAAATTGGAATACATCTCAAGCAATTAATCAAGAATTTTACAGCACACAGAAAAACTATTAGAAAAAATGGAAGATATCTCCAAACAGAACCAGTAATATTTGTAAATATATAGAAGGAAATTTATTCCAAAGAATTGGTTCATGTGAGGAGGGAGACTGGCAGGTCCAGAGTCTGGTGAGCAGGCAGGCGAGAGTTGCAGGGGAGTCTACGAAGACCATCTGCTGCAGAGTTCCCTCACACTCAGAGAAGTTCATTCTTTTCTTCTATTTGGTTCTTCAACTGATGTGGCCCACCCACAATATGGAAAGCAATCTGTTTTACTCATTCTACTAATTAAAATGCCAATTTCATTCCAAAAACACCCTCACAGAACTATCTTGAACAATGTTTGACCACATGTAAAAAAATCTTGCTATTAAGGAGCTCTTATGTCAAGATAGCTTGCTATGTTTTTCTTAAAAAAGAAAAATGTTTCTCATGAAACTTATGGAAAAGTTGACATTTTTTACAGTGGGAGGATTTAGTAATATGTGAGAGAAAGTAAGTATATTATTTATGTTGAGATTGTTTAAAATACTATTTGAAGATTTCCTCACAATTTTTACGCATTTTTCTTTTGAAGGTAAGATTGGCATTCTGATAATTCCTAAGCAATTAATTTAAATTTGATGTTACTTTTTTCTATAAAATATGGCCTACGTGCATGATAAACTAATTATACATGAACTTAGAGAATTGTTTTTATTGTGATGGTTGATCTCATTTTTAAAGATTATATTTCTAATTGCATTTCAACTTTCAGTAAAGATAGATAATAGAAAGATGATAAATGAGAGAAAGAGAGAGAAGAGGAAGGAGAGAAGGAGGAACAGAAAGAATAGAGAGAGAAAGGAAAGAAAGAAGGAAGGAAGGAAAATGAAATGCAGTATTGATCATTTCTTGACAAATGGATCTAATTATGGGTATTTACTGTTTAAAATATTTCATCTCAAATTCATTCAAAGGAATGCCATCTTATTAAATGTTACATCACAATGAATTACAAAATTACAAAAAATATGATAGCTAAATGTAATACAAATTTGTTTTTAATATAATGGTCACTTTAATGTAGAATTTTTGTTTCCATAAGCACTTACTATCTAGTGGCAAGAACATCAACCATAAACTTATTGAATATCTAGTACTCCTAAAATTCCAATCATCCATATCGACCACTTCATAGTTACCTATCAGTACTAACTTAATAGTCCTGTAAGGTACTAAGATTCAGAAATTATGAGTAAAGTATTTGAATACCTCGTAGGTGCATGTTTGAAAGTCAAAGACAGGCAAAACACCACTCTGAACCAAATTGAGACTGAACAGTCATTGGAAAGTTCCTCAGTGACTTCGGCTGACTGTTGAAATATTGTCTTTGTTACACATGTGTTTAACCAAAGAGTAATTTGTGATAAGCAAGATAAATCCTCTCTAAAGCACATAGACATAAGAGGTAGGGAAAGATGTTTGCTGATTATATATGCTCTGGAATAAACAGGAAGTTCCACACCCTAGAATATGTTTAAAAAGTTCAATTCTAGCCAGGCATGGTGATGCATGCTTGTAATCCCAGTACTTGGGAGGCTGAGACAGGAGGATCCGGGTTCGCAGCCAGCCTCAGCTACTTAGTGAGGCCCTCCACAACTTAGTGAGACCCTGTTTCAAAATAAAAGAATAAAAAATAGGGCTAGGGGTGTAGCTCAGAGGTAGAATGCCCTGGGTTCAATCCCCAGTACCGCAAAAAAAAAAAAAGCTCAGTTCTCTCATATTTAAAAGGAAGTCAAATTGTCCTGCACTGTATGCGTGTGTATTTGTTCATGCATTTACTTCTTATAAAGATTAAGTGAGATAATCTAGATAAAGTCTTAGGAGAGGGCTGGTCACATATTTTGCCTTGAATCCATGTGGGCCATCACATGAACAGTGACACGCAGCTGGTGATGATGTGGAGTTTATATTCTTGCTGCCTAATATAGCAGAGATCGTGAACTATGAGTATATTTCAAAAGAAATCCTGTTATTTTCTCAATTGTTCTGAGTTGGAAGCAGGTATCATCAAGTTATCCTTTTTCTGGCCAGGGTAGAGAAGTAGTCTCCAAGGTAACAAAGTCCCCAAACATATCAGAGTTTAGAAATAGAAATCTATACTTTACATTTCACTAAGAAGCAAAAGGGTCATTGATAACAAATTGCAGCTCAGTAGCAATCTGTTCTGTTTAGTCAACCTTCTAGTCACCCCGGCTTCAAGGTTAATTACCAATTATTACAGGTTTCATACTAACAGCCATGATATTCAACTTAAGTAAAACTCAAGTCCTTAAGAATTTTTCAGTGGCTATTTTTTGGGTGGCTTTGGTGCCTTAGCTATCCAGCTCACTGAATTTTTCCTTTATTGGTTTATAAATAAATGTAAAATGACATTCGTAAGATGAAAACTGTTCAATAATATTTGATAATATAGACCAACTACATACCCCATTCCAGGAACTACATTAGTTAGAATAATGTTTGGATTATTCAGAAAATAATATCCAGGTTGGTGAAACAGTTGTATTTGCTAGTTCTCATCTTAATTACTAGACATAATATTCAGATAAAGTGAATGCTTAATACTGTCTATGAAGAAAATGAAAATAAAATTTTTTTCTTCCTTTTTATAATCTGTGAAGTAATTTTTTATTGCCAATGTGTTATTTCCACAGATCCATCATGGATATGGGGCTATAAATCCTCATGTTATATTATAATGTAAAATATATTTTGTGTTTTTCTAGAAGTTTCAACTCCACTAAACCAAAGGCTTTCTCTGTAGTTGTCATGTAATCATATAGTATGGAATTTATACCTTTTTTCAATTTTAAAAAGTTATTTTCAAATTTTTAAATCAAGTGTATCTTCCAATTCATAACTTTTCCAAGCACATTTTACTCTAACCAACACATCAAAATTTAGAGCAATAAAACATTTCAAAGATGAAGTCCTGAAATGATGTGAAAGTCAGAACTTTTGTTTGTAAGACACTACTAATCTGGGAATAAATTTATCTATTCATTTATTTTTTATTTCTAATTTTCCTTTTTATTTTAAATAATGTTATTGGTGCATTATAATTATACATATCAGTAAGGTGAGATGCAAACTGATATATTTATGTATGCACATAGCACTTGGTCAGAAGTTATACCACATTACTTATATATCACTGGTAATGATAGTTTTGACAGACAAATATAAAACCAGCTTTAGAAGATTGAGAAAACTGATTTTTCCACAGCATTTGCAGAAATGCATTGAGTACTGTATATACCTGTTTAAAATAACTTTCAGAAAAATTTGAACAAAACCAATGAAGAAAAAAAGGCAATGGTTTGGCCTTTGTGAGATATGAAAGTTGCTCTTATATGCCAAATATCAGCTTAATACCTAACTATGGCATTTGGAAAAATAAAAATAACTCCCTTGTCCCTTTAGTAGCCCTCAGGACAATGATCACAATGCAAAGTTTATGAGAATTTCTCTAATTTCCAAAGATAGAAGAATTGTGAAATTATAAATATACAAAAACTTTGTTAATAACTCATAATTTGCAGTCTTTCCAATTTTGTTCCTGCACATGTATATACCGTTTGCAATACATATATATTGTCACTGGGGAATGAGCCCAGGGGCATTCTGCCTCTGAGGGAGAATTAATGAAGGTAACACATCCACTGACATTATGAACACATGTGATAATACCAATGACAATCTCAATATCTTGTATGGGGAAGGTGGGGAGTGGGGAGGGAGCCGGGGGGAAATACCCCCGGTGCTGTGTGCAAGTATGTCACTATCACTGTGAACTACATTATGATGTGAGACTACAATGCACCAATAAAAGTATAAAAAAGATATAATAGAAAACCAATCATTGCAGGAGCAAAAGCCTCTCTTATTTTCTTAGGGTGATTAAAAATAATATTAAAAAGCATCACTCATTTAAAATTTATACATGCAATATATTCTTCCCTTCAGGAAAAATTCTCCCTGTTTTATAAACTTTTTCACATCATGAAAAATAGAACCAGGCAGGGTGGCACACACCTGTATCCCATTACTTGGGAGGCTGAGGCTGATACAGGAGAATGACAGATTCAGATTTGAAGCCAGTCCATGGTAGTTTAGTGATGCTTTGTTTCAAAAATAAATAAATAAACAAATAATAAATAAATAAATAAATAAATAAATAAATAAATAAATGAGCTCAGAGTTGGAATGCCTATGGGTTCAATCTCTAATACCACACAAAGAAAAGAAAGAAAATGCTTGATAGTTCATGTGCATGATCCAAACAAGACAAAGATAACACACACAGGCACACACACACACACACACA
>PVJS01004468.1:0-69025 GCA_004027185.1 Glis glis
CTGAGGAGGGAGCTAGGGGGCTGAGGAGGGGGCCATGGGGCTGAGGAGGGGGGCCAGGGGCTGAAGAGGGGACCGTGAGGCTGAGGAGGGGGGCCAGGGGCTGAGGAGGCATCAGGAGGGCAAAAGTCAGGGAAAGGGCACAGGCTGGCTCCAGGAGGCCCAGGGATGGTGGGGTCCCAGGAAACAGAGATCAGGGCCACAGCCACCATTACGACAGACAAGGCATGGGGTCTCCCAGAGCTGTGGAGGAAGGTTAGGTTGCGGGGGGCTCTGAGTCACACCTGAGCTTGCCTGCAGGGGGTGTAGCTCTCAAGCCCCCTCTGCTGAGGCCTGGGGAACCTTTGAGGGGCTGCTCTCCAAACCACCCAGTGCCAGGATGGGCTGTTGGGGTGACTGATCCCTGCCATGCCGTGCTGGACTCTGCGGCCAGGGTTTGTGGACCCCCAGGGGCTTGTTGCAGCCCCCTCACAGCTGCAAGACAACTTAGGACACCCAAACCACCTCCTCCCTCTCCTTTGGCCAGCCCACCTGGCCTGCCCCTCCCCACCCGTATCTAACCCCACTTGGGAGGACCGAGCAGGGAAGAGCTGGGGTGGGGATGTTTTGGGCCAGATATCCACGTTGGCAGACAGAGCCTCTGGGCTCAGATGGGCGGAGAGACAAGGAGTGAGAAGTCCATAGGGCTCATTCAGATGCTTCCTGGACCCAGAAATCCTGTCTCAGCACTTCCAGGGAAACCTGTGGGCTGTTGGCACCAGGCGCTGCCCCTGCAGCCTTCGTGGTCCAGGGCAGGAGATGCTGGTCAGCATTTCACAGGAGGTGGAAGAGTGAGACAGCAGGTCTCAGCTAGGCCTGGGAGCCAGGAAGAAAGCAGTGGAGGCCAGGTCCCAAGGCCAGTGGCAAGGCCAGCATAGGGCCCCTCCTCGCCTCACCTGGCCCAGCACCTGATGTGCCCTCACTGCAGCCGAGATCTGGGCTTCCCAGGCACCCTCTGAGTGTACCAGCATGTTCTGTTCCACCTGAGATCAGCCTGCAGCATGTGCACCAGTCACTCATCCCCGTTTGTGGAGCCCTGTCTCCAAGGAGGGGGCTGCAGTTTGCTCACTGGTCCCCGATGAGGCGGTCCCCGATGAGGCACGTCTGCGCCAGCTCCAGGTCTGGTTCTTATGGATAAAGCTCTGCAGACACTTGTGTGCAATGTGAAGAAATATGTTTTTATTTCTCCTGAGTAAACACCTAAGAGTGGAATTAAGTCACATAATAAATATTTAATTATTTATTTATTTGTACTGGGAATTGAAACCAGGAGCACGCTACCTCCCAGCTACACTCCCAGTGTATTTTTTATTTTTTATTTTATTTTTATTTTATTTTATTTATTTATTTTTTTTGCGGTACAGGGGATTGAACGCAGGGGCGTTCTACCTCCGCGCCACGCCCCCGGCCCTATGTTTTATACTTTATTTTGAAACCGGTCTCACGAAGTTGCGGAGGGCCTCACTAAGGAGAGAGAGAGAGAGAGAGAGAGAGAGAGAGAGAGAGAGACAGGGAGAGAGAGAGCGAGAGAGCTGAGGCTGGCTGTGAACCCGGATCCTCCGGTCTCTGCCTCCCAAAGTACTGGGATTACAAGTGTGCAGGGTCTCACTAGGTTGCTGAGGCTGGCCTTGAACCTGCAATCCTCCTAGCTCAGTCTCCCAAGGACTGGGATTACAGGTGTGTACCATCATGCCCTGCTTGTTTAATTTTATTTTTCAAAATGCCAAGTTGTTTTCTAAATGGACGGCACCATTCTGCTTTCTCATCACAGGATCTTAGGGGTCCCATAGGCTCCTCATCTTGCCAACATTCGGCATGGACAGTGTTTTTCCTTTTTCTTTGGGTGATGGGGATGGAACCCAGGGCCTCACACATTCTAGGCAAGCCCTCTACCACTGAGCTACATCCCTATCCCTTTCTTTTTCTTTTTTTTTTTTTTTTTTTTTTTGTGGTACCGGGGATTGAACGCAGGGGCGTTCTACCTCTGCGCTACATCCCCGGCCCTATTTTTTTTATGCTTTATTTTTGAAACCAGGTCTCACGAAGTTGCGGAGGGCCTCACTAGGTAGAGAGAGAGAGAGAGAGGAGAGAGAAAGAGAGAAATCGCGCGCGCGCATGCGCGTTGAGGTTGGCCGCGAACCCGGATCCTCTGGTCTCTACCTCCCAAAGTACTGGGATTACAAGCGTGCGCCACCACGCCTGGCTCCTTTCTTTTTCTTTGAGTTGGGTCTCACTAAGTGGTCCAGGCTGGCCTTGAACTTACGTTCCTCCTGCCTCAGCCTTGGAACCACTGGGATCATGGGCGTGTGCCTATGCATCATCCTATACTCTCATCTTCACTATTTCCTTCAACTTACTTTGGGTTTAATTTGCTCTTGATTTTGGCCTTCTTCCTAATATAAGTAACTAATGCTATAAACTTCCCTCCAAGCTTCGCTGTCTCCCACAGATTTTGACACATCGATGTTCATTTTCCTTCAGTTCAAAATATGTCTAATTTCCTCTGTGCCCCACCCTCCAGGAGCTGTGTGCTAAAAGAAGGTAGCAGATAACTTTCAGAGCCCCATCCATGGCCACTCCAAGTCAGACAAGGTGACACCTGAAGTGCCTGTCAGTCTGCCACCTCAGGGGCTGCACACTGGGTGCCAGGGGGGAAGGGGTGTGGGGGTCTCAAGCCTGGATGGCTGTGAGCCCAGTGGACAGAGGACTGCCTAGGGCTCCAGAAGGTGTTGGAGGCTCAGCCTACACACACCTGCCATACTCCTCAGGATTCCTGCTGACCCTGCACCTCAGGACACTCTTTCAGATACCTTTCCCAGGGGTACCCAGCACCTCTGTCCAGGACCCCGACCTGCCTACATGCCTCTGCACAGAGGGGCTCCGGATTGACCACTGCTCCCTGCTCAGCTCCTCCCGCCTGGAGGCCCCAGGATTGCAGAGGCATCGTGCCTGAAGACTGCCCACATCTACCCCACTGTCTAGGGGACCCTAACACACCAGGCTGCCCCCAAATCAACCCCTTTACCACCAGGGTTTATTACTGAAGGCCTGAACCCTCATGGGATGGAAGGAAAACACAAGCACGCTGGAGTAAATCTGAGCTCTGGTGAGCAAACTTGCCTGCAGACCCATTGCCACTCCAGCACAGTCTGTCCTGGAGACCAGCTTACATTTGGCAGAACTTTACATAACACGACCATGCACTCCACTCTCCCTTCAAGGTGGCTTCATCCACTGAGTTAATTGAGATTAATTCAGCTGTGTGTGGCTGCTGCATGGGCCTCGAGTGTGGGTGTCCATCCACCCCCCTGGACACACTGGGCACTCCCCACAGTGAGAGCTGACCTGAGCCAGGGACAAGTTTGCAAGCTTCCCTCCTTGGTAAGTTCCGGCAGGGTATGGCAGAGTCTACTGTGAATCTGGATTTCACATAGCCTGGATCCCCAAAGCTGACAATGCCATTTGTTGACATTGTCACAGAGTCCCGCAGGTATGATGTGATGCCTCCCAGGGTCTCCACCCGACCAGTGATGCTGGTCACCTATGCATAAGTCCCTGAGATAGCAGTCTGCCCCAGCTGTCCCTCCCGGGCTTTTAGTGTGGACAGTCCATCTGTATGCGAGAACCTGGCCAGGTGAGCCTGTGCTCACCTGGAGACCCCAGCAAGGCCATGGCTCAGGCTGAGTGCCGACTGGGGGCAGGATCTGCATCCCAGGGTGTTCCCTGTTCATATGTGAGGTGTGCATGTCCTGTGCAACGGTGTCTGTGCACCTTCTTCACATGCATGTGTGGTCTACACACGAGCCTGCACCTCTCTGCTGATGGGTGGGGAGAAGACCTCTTGATGGCAGTGTGTCCTGGACAGAAGCCCACAGTTCCTCTTGGGCTTGAATGGAGCTTCTCTGTCCTGCTCCAGGGCCCCTTCCAGTCCTCTCCCGTTCCCTTCGCCTGGACAGGCTACTGCCCGGGTGGTGCCATCCAGTGGCTCAGGCCTCTCCAAGCACTGCCCTTGGCTCCCCCAGGGCATTGGCCCAGCGGGACCAGCTCATCCTGTGGGAGGTGTACAGGGAGGCAGGTGGTGGGGAAGGCATCCAGATTTTAAAGTGGAGGTTGAGTGGAGGGATTCAGGGTTAATACTTGGGTCTGGGAGAGGGGAGAGTTCATAGTTGGCAGGAGAGGTCCTAGGAGCAGCCAGGGGGTAGAGGTGGCTGGAGCCAAGGGCTGGCCCATCCCCAGGACAGTAGGGACTCACAGAGGGTCCACCTGCCCCAGCCCACCTCTTCCTGGCACTGGGGGCTGTTTCCTGCCCCTGGGTCCCACCTGGCAGACCCCATGGACTCTCAGGTCTCAGCCCTTTAGATGCTCCAGGCCTCGGAGGCCCTGCACAGGGGTCCCTCTCCCCAACAGAGGTTCAGGCTCCCTGGTGCCTGCCCTGAGTGCCCGGGCTCCACTGGGCCCTGAGCTGGAATCCAGAATGACTTTGATGTGAAAATCTTTGCACCTATTTAGGTTGCTCATTATTTTTTAAAAGAGCTTAACACTAAAAATAGCAGTGATGCATAACAAATGGGAGTCGTTATTCTCTGGAAACAGAGGGCGAGTGACAGAATCAGGCCTGCAGCCTCCACGGGCTGCTCAGGGCTGGATGAGGGGTTAGACTCACCTGTGGGTCAGGCTGGGAAGGGACTGTTCATCCAGAGCCTGGGCCTGTGGTGAGGCTGGGCCCCGAGCATCTCCTGAGGCAGCCACAGAGTGAGATGGGGCCACTGCAGGGTATTCCAGACAGAGGTGAGCAGAAACTTCCAGGTTCCAAGGAGACTACTGCCCTTCTCTCAGGCCCTGGCCTCCTGTCCCTAGTGGAATCCTGGCACCCACTAAAATCAGGGCCCACCTGGCATCTACCCTGGGAGCCCTGCATCAGGTTTCCTTTGGGAGGGACACGGGGGTGAGCGGGGGGGTCTCCCACTAAGACCCCATCGTTGGCCCAGAGCCCTACTGCAGACTCTGGGCTGACCACACAGGATGTGGGTGCCAGGGACACCCAGGGTACACAGGGGCTGTCCTGTGTCGCTCCCTACACCTTGAGGGCTGGCTCTTCCAGCACTGGGCTCACCATGGACAGCCCAGAGGGGCAACAGGGGAGCAGCATAGTAGACTGAGGGGCTGGGGTGGAGCAGCTGCTAGGCTGAGATCCCTCCCATGGCCACCTGGCCTGCCAGTCCTCAGGAGGGACTCCCCACTCACCTGGCTGGGTCCTTGGCCTCTGCCTCTCCACCAGCTGCCAGATCAGTCACTTAGAGACATGAGGCTCTAGGCCATTTTCTAGCTCTCAGCTCGTGAACACTTCTAGGCAAAGCCATCCCCCTGGGACATGTGCTGCCAGGGGGACACGTTCTCCCAACACACATTCTCCTCACTGTGCCCCACACACTTGGCTTTAACAAAGTGGCTGACAGTAGCCCCCCTGGGGGGCAGTCCCTGGTGCCTGCTGTCCTTGATGCCCTGCACCTGTCTCACTGGACCCAATGACTCACGTTTGGGATGAACGCTGCACAAGGGCATGTGAGGGCTACAGTGCAGGCAACCGCAGGTGGCCCCAGGTCTGTGGACAGAGCTGCTTATAGACCCACGGGAAGCTGAAAAGGTCACGTCTGACAAACATAGCCCCAAGGGACACAGTCCCAAAGCCCCAGCAGCACATCTCACCCAAGTGATGGACACCATCCAAGAAGTCAGGTTTTCTTTTGAATTCCCTGAATAATAAACTCCCAAGACCCTGACCACCCTGCCCAGACCCAGGACAGCCACCTCAGCCTGGGAAGCAGAAGGGTGTATGGGCTCTGGAGCTGGCCATCTGTGTGAATGCAGCCCGATGTGACCACAGCCATCTTCAGCTGCAACCGCCAGGACTGCCCTGAGTAACCCGTGGTCCTTCCTGCAGTTTCCCAGCACACTATAAATAGACGAAGCCATTAGAGCACTGCGTGGAGCACGCCAGCCTCTGATGTTAGCTTCAGACGGACCTGGCACATCCTGGCTTGGGTTAGGTCTTTTGTCCTGACCTACACAGCACACCTTCAGACCGAATAGCGGGTCTGCTGGTCTTGTCCAGTCAGGCCCACGCTTCTGCCGCTGAGTCCACAGTAAGCTGCACTCAGCAGCCCCATCCCCGCCACCTGCCATTGGTCTCAAAGCACCCTGTGGCCAATCCTTGGACACTAGACTGGGGTGCTCCGGAACAGCACACCCCCTGATCCCGCAGGAGGCACTATGACCATGGATGCCTGGCTAGAAGAAGCATCTGGGCGCCTGCTCATGGCTCTGCTGGGGCCACACACAGTAACTGGGGGCCAATGCTCTGCACACTCACCCCAGCCGTCCTGCTGCAAGTGACTACTGGCCGTGACCTGAGGTCACCCTGGAGACCCGAGGAGGCTCAGACCTGGCCAGCACAGCAAGCATCCGAGCAGTGACTTGAGTCCTAATTCGGCAGCCCATTGTGAGCAGGAGTCCCGGTGTCCCTGAGAGGAGCTCTGACCACAAGCCAGGGTGCAAACCTGGAGCACCCCAGGCAGGAGACTTGGCTCAGCCCAGTCTCTTTCAATCTGTCTCCAGAACCTTCCTTCAGCAGAGCACTCAGATGCAAGGACGGTGTCCACCGCTGGACATGCTGGTCTATGCCTGATTCCAGGTCAGAGTCAAGACCTGATGTCCCAATGACGGGTGAGAAACAGGAAGAAATGGCCACAGCGTGGGCAAGGAGCCACACCCACGCTGGAGACCGCAGCAGTCATCAGAAAATAGTTTAATTATGTACAGACGATCATCAGACTGATTACAAAGAGATGTGAATGCATACTCCGGAAACCAAGAAGTGACAGCGGAGCAGTGTAATCAACGGGCTCCGCTCGGAGGTGACAGCCACCAGACCCCAAATAAACCACAAACTGTGACAACTGTGGGAGGAGCACAGGCCAACACTTTTCCTCTGAGACAAGAAAAAGGCAAACAAGACAACAAAGCCAGTGCTCTGGAATGCTTTCCTCCTGTGCCAGGAGCGGCGGTTGTCCAGGACCAAGGACCAGGCCACAGGGAGCAGGGCGATTCAGCCCTTGGGGCCCTCAGGGCCACCTCATGGTCGCACCTCACGGCCCAGGTGCTTCAGGTCAGGTCGGCAGCCATTGCTCCATGAGCTGTTCCTGCAGCTACAGCTGTCGCGGCCTCAGAAGAGCGGCCGGGAACCCTGGTTCTCAAACTCAGACCAGGCATCGTTCAGTTCCATGAAGATCATCCTGGCATGCTGCTCGTACGGCTGCCCTGTGGCCTGGGGGAGGAGGGGGTTGTGTGTGTGTGTAAGGGGGGGTGCCAGCAGTGCACCTGGCCCGCCTTCCCCCCACACTCTCCTGGACACGAGAGGATGGGACAGGGGACTGTGTGCTGCCCACCACACTCACCTTGTCGGGGTGCACCACCAGCACTGCACGGCGGTACTGCTTCTTCACCTGCCCCGGGGTCACCAGGTCAGCCATGCTCACAGGCGTCCAGCGGCTCTCCCCGTCCCACAGCACTGTGTGCAGTGTGGACAGTAGTGCACGGATGTTCCTCTCTTTGCCTTCGACCCAGTCCAGGAGCTGTGGGGGACAGCAGGACACACTGTGTTGTGGCTGTGAGGAGGCACTGTGGAGATCTGGGAGCCATGCCCCGGGGCAACAGGCAGGGGCAGAGGAAGCACTGAGGCAGACTGGCCTACTGTCCACCCTTCCTAGGGTGTAGGGCAGCATGCAGGACACAGATGTCCACTTTATCCCACCACCCAGATGGTCTCACAAGACCAGGCAGCTCAGGCTGTAGCAGCCTGGGTAAGACGTCATAGCCAGGCCCACGGGACCAGGTTTAGAGGGACGTTCACAAGGACACACGCAACTTCCCCACTCATCTTGGGCCCAGGACTCAGGGCCCAGAGGATGAACAGGTGGCTGGTGGCTGGTCCAATGATCCCAAGGCCACGGCCACACCCGAGCCCTCCAGAGCTGATCATCACCCAAACCTATGCATGAGGATGCATTTGGGATCCATGATGGGACACCCTGACCACCAGGCCACAATGCTGCCTGTCGACCCATGGTGAGCATTCTTGGTCGGGACCAAAGCCCAAAATGAAGACAAAAACCCTCTTACGTGCAAGTCTCAGGTCCAACAGGGTTGCAGGTCTGACCTGTGCCCTTCCCCACTGGCTCTGGACAAGGGCCAAGGGCATCCAGAGCACCAGGAGCCCCACTGGCGTCCACCGCCCTCCCTGCCCACCCAGTTCCCCATAGCAGCACTGAGACACATCGGCAGTCTGCAGCCTCACAGAGGCCTGGTGCTGCCCGTCTGCCTCAGGCCTATAGGACCTGCCAGTTCACTAGCCTGGGCCAAGCACAGCCAGCCCTGCAGGCACCCACCTTCAGCTTGAGTGGGTCTGTGTCTCGGGTGAGGTCCTGCTTCCTCATCTCTGCAATGGTCTTTGGCCCCTTCTTGTCGGACTTGGAGGAGAAGCCTTGATTGGACAGCAGATCTTCAAAATCATTCTCTGAGACCTTCGGCTTTTGGGCTGGAAAAGAAGAAAGTTTTTATAGAGACACTGGCCCATTTCTTTGCCCACTCTTACCCACTCCCTGGGCGGGCCTCTATCCTGCTCCCTTGACAGAGAAGAGAAGAAACCCTGGCCCAACAGGCCTCTCTGCCAAAGCAGGGAGCAGCTCAGGCTGGGAGCAGAGGAGGTGCAGGTATACTGGCAGTTGCTTCCTCCTGCCATTGGCCAGTGTGAAGCAGACCTGGCCAGCATGGCCTGCCCTTCAGGCACCAGGCTCCAAGGGGGAGGAACGGTGGCCTCACCAGCGTCACCCCTGGGCAGACCACGTGAACCCATTGCAGCAACAATGCAGGACTCACCAAAGCTGGGGACACGAACCCCCCTCTCTTCACGGCCCCCGATCACGCTGAAGTGTGTGGTGTAGCTGGGCCTTGGCTGTGTACAGGCTTTGGGGGGCGGCTTGGCCTGGGGGGGCCATGAGGTGCCCTGGGCCGGCGGCCGACTTGTCTGCCAGGAGCCTTTGGGAGAGGGAGCTGATTTGGGAACAAAGCCCCCAGTGGGGAATCCAGCAGGTGGGCCTGGGGAGACAGAGCAGAGGACACTCACTACTAGTTGACCATCTACACGGCAGCCACTCCAGGAAAGGGGAGACAGGGTGTGCTCCCAGAACCAAGTGCCCATCGCGCAAGTCTCTGTCTCTCTCAACAGCCTGGGGTCCCACAGCACAGGTGGGCTCAGAGGTAGCATGCTCTCTGCCAAGGTCAAACACCAGCATCCCACCACCATGTCCACGAGGGCCAGGGCTAGTGACCCTGTCTGTGCAGAGTGGTCAGGGGCCTGCCGCCTCCTCTGAGTACCACCTGTGAAGTAACTGGCAGCGCAGGGGCTGTAAAGCTTGTGTGCACATGAGATCCTGTGTGCCTTTCCCCACTTCATGGAATCCTGCGAGGGGCAGCAGCATTAGCCTGTTCATCCTACACATGCACCAAGGCCATCAGGACATGCATCTGTTCCTCTGCAGTTGCCATGCCAAGAATGTTCTAGAAACGGAACCAACAGCTGGTAACTGTCGCGATAGGCTCTTTCCACCCCACACGATATCCATCTGGGCTTTGTGTGCATCCAGTCAGCTCCTTTTTATTACTGAGGCTGATTCGTGGTGTGAAAGGAACCTGCTGAAAGATTCTGCTGCCTGGCCGTTACAAACAGTGCTTCTTTCAAAGACGCTTATGGATTTTTGTGCAAATGTGAGTTCTGGTTTCTCTGGAATACGCACCAGGGCTGTGTGGTTGTTGCGTGTTTAGTTTTATAAGGAACCAAGCAAGCGACAACACGGTTTCATGCTGCCACCAGCATGTGTGAGAAGCCCTGCTCTGGGTCCTCGCTGGGCACGTCTCCTGGGTTACTGCCCAAACTTTCCTAGCTGCTGATGATGCTAGCGTCTTCTCAGGCACCTGCCAGCCTCCAAGTCGGCCTTTGCTAGAACCTCTCCATATCTTTTGCCCGACCTCACTGGACTGCTTTTGGTTCTTTTACTGTTTTTATATATTCTAAAAATAATTCCTTTGTCAAATATGTGCTTTGAAAAAATTTCCTCTCAATTTGTCGCTCAGTATTTCAGAGTTTTGGTGAGGTGTTAAGAATTCTCCTGTGTTCCCAGGCATGGGGGTGCACTCCTGCAATCCCAGTACTTGGGAGGCTGAGACAGGAGGATTGCAGGTGCAAGGATAGCCTCAGCAACATAGGCTCTCAGCAACCTAGTGAGACCCTGTTTCCAAATAAAAAGGGCTGGGGATGTAGCTCAGAAGTAGAATGCCCCTGGTTCAATCACCACTACCAAATCAAACAAACAAACTTCTGTTTTCTTCTGCAGGCAGCACAGTTCTTTGCTTACACTTCAGTGTGCGGTGCTTTCAGTCCACTGCTGCGAGGTGCGAGGGTTAGGGCGAGGCTGCCTGAGCCTACTCATCTGTTCAGCAGTTTGTGCGCCTCTCACATGGCTGTTGGTCGTACTTGTGTGGCTCCATCTTTCAGTCCTCTTCTGTTTCACTGAACTGCGTCTGTCCACTACTGACACCCCTGCCTTGATTTCTACAGCTGAAGAGTAAGCCTCAAAACCAGGGAGAGGGATTTACCCCCTTTATTCTTCCATTACAAAAACACTTGGCCATTCTAGTTCATTTGCCTTTCCAAATAAAGGTGGCAATAAGCATGCCTGTATCTATAAAGTTCTTTACTGGGATTTTGGCAGGAGCCATGTTAAACCTGCTGATCAACAGGAACAGGGAGAAGGGCCTCCATGCGTGCCAGGCCCCTCATGGAACAGTCCTCCCATGACCTCGACTCTGGCTTCATTCTTCATGTTGCTTTTGTAGTTTCACCACACAGGTTCTGTGCATGTTTTCTTAGATTTATACTTGGTTTTCTTTTCTAAATAATTACAAATGGTTCCTTCCCTTTCCCCTTCCTTCCCCTTCCCTTTCTTTACTTTCTTTCCTGGTACTGGAGATTGAATACAGGGGGGTTCTACCTCTGAGCTATACCCCCAGCCCTACTCTATCCTTTTATTTTGAAACAGGCTCTCACTAAGTTGCAGAGGGCCTCACTAAGTTGCTGAGGCTGGCCATGAATCTGTGATCCTCCTGTCTCAGCCTCCCAAGTTCTGGGATTACAAGTGTGCCACCACACCTAGCTTATTTTATATTTTGAAACAGGGTCCAACTAAATTGTGGAGGGCCTTACTAAGTTGCTGAGGCTGGCCATGAACTGCATGCAATCCTCCTGTCTTAGCCTCCCAAGTCCTGGGATTACAGGCATATGCCACCATGCATGGCCCCCTTTTTATTTCTGAAACAGGGTTTCATTAAGTTACCACTTGCTGGCCTTGAACCTGCAATCCTCCTGTCTCAGTCTCCCAAGTACTGAGATTATAGGTGTGACCTGCTGTGCCTGGCTTAAATGGTACTCTTTTTTTTGTTTCTTTGTTTAGTACTAGGTGTTGAACCCAGCAGCATTCTTCCTCTGAATGCTTCCTCAGCTCTTTTTGTTTCTTTTGAAACAGGATCTTGCTGGGTGAGGGTCCAAATTGCTGAGGCTGGCCTTGAACCTGTGATCCTCCAAGTAGTGGATTACAGGCATGTGCCAGTACACTCAGCTAAATGATACGGTTAATAATTTTGGTTTTCTTGTGTCATTGCTAGCAAACAGAAATAAAAAAGATTTTTGTGTACTGATCTTGCATCCTGTAACCTTAGTGAACACAAAGTTTCCCAGAGATTTCCTACACAGACAACCCTGTCATCTGCAAACAGGAATGATTTTGTGTAGCCTCTGCTTCCTTTCCTTGCCCGAGGGTGGAGGCTGGATCTCCAGAAGCGCGAGTGGCAGGAAGACTCCTGCCTTGCTTCTGACTCCAGGGGAAACAGGTTCTTCCCCTTAGTGATGTGCCAAGCCAAGAACACCCTCTCACTGCTGGGATAAGGCCCTGTGCTTTATCAGCTGCTCTTCCTGCATCGCTGATATAATCAGGCAACTGCTCTTTGGCCACGTAACATGGCAGATCCTCTCATGGGTTCTGGGATGCCAAGCCAGGCTCGCGCTCCTGGATGAGCTCTGACGGTCGGTGCAGTTATTCTGTGTACTCGTGCCTCCTTGAGGGTTTCTGCCTCTGCGCTCTCCTATGCTGTCTCTGATTTGGAATCAGGGCTTTGTAAAACCAGCAGGAAACTGACCCGTCTTCTAAGAGGTTGTGTGGAATTGGTATTCTCTGAACATTTGATGAAATTCTCCAGGGAACTCATCTGGGTCTGGAGATTTCCTTTCTGTGAGGTTTTACGCTGTGAATTTGTTTTCTATATTTACAGTGAAAGAGTGTCAAATTATCTGCTTCCTACTGGGAATTCTGTTAGCACCTGGCTTTGAGGACCTGGTGTACCTTGTCCCATGGCTGCTCGTGTCCCCTGACATCCTCCAAGCCCAGGGCTGTGGCGACCCCAAAGGGTTGCTGACCCTGGTAACCTGGGCTCTCTTCCTTTTCTTGTCACTCTTAATAAAGGTTTATCAATTTTATCAATCTTTCTAAAGAGCCAGCTTTCTGTTTCACTGATTTTTAATTTCTTTCATGTTGCTTATTTTGGGTTTACCTTGCTTTTTTTTTTTTTCAAACTTCTGGAGGTGAGCGCACGAGTCATTAACGAGATATTTCATCTTTTCCACGGCAAGTGTTTAGTGCTGCCAACCCCCTCCGCATGGTGTGGGCTGAGTGCCCGGCGTCTGTCTGTTCATTTTCACCATCGTACAAGTGCACTGCTTGGGCTGCCCCCTTGATTCCCTCATCATCTGCACTGCTACTCTATCTCCAGCGTGAAGAGGCTCCCTTCACCTTGCTGTCACTGATTTCACAAGGGCTAGAGAGCTCACGCGATGTCCACCCCTCTGCCCTGATGGAGGCACCACAGGTGGGTACGTGACTGCCAGGCAGTCCCCACTACAGAGAGAGAAGCAGCCTTCTCCAACTGTGCTCTGTGCCGTCGAGTTCTCCTTTCAGCTGTCTCGGCGTTGCTTCCTTCAGGGTTGCAGTTTTCCAAGGTACATGAGGAATGGTCCTAGGCCACGTGCCCAGGCACCTGGTTCTGAGAAGTCCTCTCTCCCCTCAAGCACCAAGCGTAAAGAGTCCCAGAGAGCAAGCGCTCTCCCAGGGGAGACCACCCCCCAATCCCACCCTGCTCTCAGACCACACAGAGAGGGAAAGATAAAGACAGCAGGCAGGTGGAAATCGTCATGGAGGCCCCAGAAAGACATTGCAACCTGGAACAAATAGTGAACCATGAAAACAAAGAGTAGAGAACAGACAACCTTCAGGAAGTCAATCAACAACAGAACAAACTCAGTTCAACCTCCCCACAAGCAGAGAAACCGCATGATGAGGAGACAAGCAGAGGCAGCCCTGGAGACCCAGCACTGAGGTACAGTGCACATGGGAATTCAAGAGATTGGGGACAGGGAAGGAAAGAAACAGGAGACAAGCACGAGGAATTTCCCAGAGGTGGGGAAGGTCAGGCACCTAGCATGCGGGCTGTGGGCAGAGCTGAGGCCACCACCAAGCCAGCCAGGCTCCCTTGGGAGGAGAGATGCTCCTGCGAGCGCTCCCAGCAACAAGCATCCTCAGATGTCATTATCTGGGAACTCCATATGCCTCCAACAGCCCAGGGACAAGAGAGGGCAGACAACTCCCCTTCCTCCCTCAGAGGAGTGGGCGTGTGGCTGGCCCCGAGGCAGGTCTGGAAGCTGGAGGGAGCAGGACTCAGTGGTGCTGCTGCTGGCCCTCGGTGGTATGTGCTGAGGCAACACCCAGCAGAGCCTCACCAACTCCTACGCTGTACCGGCTTCCTGGATGGCCTCATGGCCCCTTAGCAGAGGCACACTGTGCTGCTGGCAGGGGCCAGGCAGCAGCACGTCAGCAACTTTTAGTTTCAGCTTCTCAGCTACCCAGCACTCGAGATGGGCACAGATATGACCCCTGGGGTCCCTGGGCTCCGGACCGGTGAACACACCCAGGCAGCTGAGTTAGCAACCAAGAACATGTCTCCCACAGGCCACACAGCACGCCTTGCACCTTACCTTGGAGGCCAGAGCTGAGGTCACCCAGATCAGCAAATGGGTCCAGGCTGGGAGGCTTGGTCTGGTTGGGCTGGGGGCCAGCTGGGGCTGGCTGACTTCCTGGAGGGAAGAGGGCGCCTGGAGAAGGGTGGAGGATGTTACGGAGGCATATCAAGTGAGACCCCTACCAGCCCCATTCTGAGTTCAGCCTGCATCTGCACAGCCTTACAGACAAACAGAAGAGGATGTACAAGGCCAGCTCAGAGCAAGCACACACTTGACCGAGCAGCTGCCCCTAATTAATGCCCACGACGCTCCTTCCAGAAATAACCAATTAGTATCAAGAATGAAAAAAAAGGTCCAAGTCGTTCAAATTTTGTAGAATCACTTGCTGGAATCTAGCTGGTCATGGTGGTGCATGCCTGTAATTCCAGTACTTGGAAGACTGAAACAAGAGGATCACAGGTTCAAGGATAGCCTCAGCAACTTAATGAGATTCTGTTTCAAAATTAAAAAAAGGCTGGGGTGTAGCTCAGAGATAGAACACCCCTGGGTTCAACCCCCTGTTTCCCCCCCAAAAAATGAAAGAAAAAGTTGTAAAAAGATGAATAGTACTCATAATATTGCTTATAATAGTGTAAAGTTGAGGATATCTGAAGTACAAAATCATGAAATAGTTAAGTAAATTATTGTATAGCCACTTGAAGGAATCAATTTCCTGTGAAAAAAAGAGCAAATAACATGAAATAATTCTCAAAAGAAATAGAAAAAAGAAAAATATACAAAAAAAGTCAACCTCATTCACAATGAAGGAATCTAAATTAAAAACACTGATGGCCTACTAAATTGGCAAAATGCTTTTAAAGTTTCCCTCCAACTTTGGTGAGAAACCAAGGATAAGAATTACTCCTGGGCAAATAAATTAATGAACATGTGCCCAGAGGGGAACGTGTGTCGACAACTTGTAAACAGGATTGTGTTGGGCCAGAAGATGCCAGCAAGATAGAGCTGTGCATGCACGAAGACAGATGTTCACAAACATGAACCATGCACACGGTGCACATGCCCTGTGATGTGGGCCATGGCGCACAGAGACGGCCTCAGCCTTTCACAAGGGCTCTTCACAGGAGCAGAGTGGCTATGGGCCTAGAAAGCAACAAGATGAGAGTCGGGTATGGTGGTGCATGCCTGTAATCCCAGTACTTGGGAGACTGAGACAGGAAGATCGCAGGTTCGAAGCCAGCCTCAGCAACTTAGTGAGGCTCTCGACAACTTAGCGAGACTCCGTTTTCAAATAAAAAATAAAATAGGGTGGGGGGGTGTAGCTCGGAGGTAGAATACCCCTGGGTTCAATCCCCAGTATCAAAAAAAAAGAAAGCACCAAGGTATAGGTGTGGTACACAAACAGGGTAATCAGCAGTACAGGAGGCACGAAATTATGTTCCATAACACATTTGCCCTGCAGGAAAAGAGAAAACAGGACCAGCATGCTGGGGCCGCAACAGCATGGCTGTTATACTCCAATCTAGAACAAGTGAGGGAGAGTCCTGTAGCCCACAAACACACCAAGCCCTCCCTGGCTCCTGAGGGAGGGCATCGGTCAGAGCATGTGTGAAACAGAATATGCCTCTAAGGCCACAGCAGCTGCCTCCCTGGGAACCCAGTCCCTGGTAGGACCAGTGGTCTTGCCTTCTGCAGCCGGTGTGGGGGCCGGCCCAGGCACAGCAGGCTCAGCCCAAGTATCCCATCCTCCCAGTAGATCGGGGTGGCTGGACGAGGCTGTCATCCTGCTGGGCTCTGCTGGCAGATCCCCTGGAAGGAGCCAGAAGAGAGCGTGACTCAGTGTGTCTGCCAGTCCTACTCCATGCTGCTCACACAGGCCTTCCTCTGCCACATCCATGTGAGCAGAGGCAAACCTGGCTGAGCACAGGGCCCTGGGGGACACAGTGTGGCACCTCTGCTGGGACAGAAAACTCTCTTCTTCTGTGGCTGCTGGTAGAGTCTCAGGAGATGCCTTCCTGCCTCTCCTAACACTACCCAAGCCAGCAGTAGTGTTGGCTACCAACTGGCTGAGTCAATTACCAGGGGATGAGGATCCATGGCTGTGCTCAGAAACCCCACCAGGGCCCCGCGGCCAGTCCTTCTGCTCCAGTGCCATGCGACCACACCCACAAGCTGCCCAGGCAGCCAGGCCTCACTCTCAAGTGCACCCCAGACCATGCTGCTCCTTGCTTGGGAGAAAGGACAGAGCTACTTTGCTGAGGACCACAGCTGGTTCCTCTCCTCCCTCAGCCCCTCCCCACACCTGCTGTCCCAGGGGGTGACCTCTACCAGCCTTAACCCTCCTGCTGCTTCTTCCTGGTGTCGGCTTCCTGGACCTCTCGGTCCCCAGCTCATCCTACCTACCTCAAAGTCCCTCCCCCCCTCTACCCCTACTCTGAGAGCATCAGGCAAAGGTACTACCAGGGGCCAGAGAACAGGGGCCAGAGGGGCCTGTGAAGAGCAGAGGGCACCACTGGGGCCCAGAACCTGTCCCAGGTTTGAGAGAACAGCTTAGGGAGACTGGAACAGGTAGCCATGTAGCCTGACCTCAGGAGGTCCCCCTTCACCCACAGCTCCATTCCACCCTCATGCAGTGGCTCCCAGGGGACTGCATGAAGCAGGAGCTCCAGGCCCCGCCAGCAGAAACCCTCACTCCCAAGCACAGAGCATGCTGGACACTTACCCAGGTGCAAGAAGGCTGCATTGCAGGATGGGGGTGGGGCACTGTGGGTGGCAGGGAAGGCAGGTGGGGCCACAGCAGAGTCAGAGCTGAGGAACTCGCCTAGGAGATCGGGCTTGGCACAGGGCTGGGGGTGGGAGTCCGAGGGCAGCCGGAGCGGGTCAAATGGGTCCCCTAGGAGAGACGGGCAGGGCAGGGACAGAACTTTACCCTGCAGCATCAGCCCTTTCTCCTGAGGACGTGGGGGCACAGCCCTGTGCCCTGGGAGCCACTGGCAGCCCTTCCCTCAAGCCTTCACTCTCCACAGGGAAGCCACCTTAGCCAGACCAACCCGACCACCCAGGTGCCCTCCCAGGGACACACACCCCTAACGCCACAGCTCAGAATGGCCATCCCACGGATACAGCAGTGTCACAAGGGCAGAGCTGGTGGTTCTGGCCAGCGGGCTCAGGTCATGGGGACTGGCCACCCTACAGCTGCTCCACACGGTGGTCTGCCTTCCAAGCACTCTTAGGTATAGTGAGGCTCCTGCTGCCACAGTGGGAATGGCTAACCCTCGCTCACTCACTGCATAGCCGTCCTTGCAGCACATGTGCGTACCAGTAGCGGGGGGCCCTCCTCGCGGGGTGCTCTGCACATTCAGAGGAGGGGCTGGGCTTCCCAGGAGCAGGGGGTCTTCGCTGCCAAGCAGGTCCTCTGGGGGCTGCTCTGGAGCAGTCTCGGGTGGCCCAAGGAGGCGACTGAGCAGGTCGGCGTTGCTGCTGGCAGGGGCGGTGCAGGGCTGTGATGGGGGAGCCAGCCCCAGGTCATCCTCAGAGTGTAGCCCCAGCAGGTCCACACCATCGTCCTGCTGCACAGGCTCCTGTGGCATGGCTGGTGTGCCCGGATCAAATATCAAGTCTTGCTGGCTGGCCCCTGCTGCCAGTCCTGGCGTGTCCTCCCCAGCCCCAGGCTGCCTGTCCTCGCCAGGGATCGGCAACTGTTCTTCATCTGAAGCTTCACTTCCATCTCCATCTGCAACTGGGACAGACAGACTCTCCCTGGGAGAGGCATTTTCCATGCCAGTCTCTGCTTCTTTCTCCTCTGTGAAAAGGAAACATACCAGGGGCTGGTGGATCCACACACTGGTGTGGCCAGAGTTGGGTAGCAGGGCAGACACCTCAGCAGGGCCAGGCTGTGTCAGCACCAGGGTCCTCGCCCATGAGCTTCAGCCAGGATGGAGTATCCTGAGGGCCAGGCTTTTCTTTCAGCTCCTCCCTGAACCCCAACTTTAAGCAAATCACTTCAATGACAGCTGGAGTCAGTATTTCAGGCTTTGTGGGCATATTCCCTTTCATTTAAATACAAAAACTATTCTCACTTGTAGGCTATTAAAAAACAGGGCAGCACATGGAGTCCGCAGCCCTTCTGAGGCTTGCCCAGTGACAAGCAAGCTCTGGGTCACTTGGTGGACTGGACCCCATGCAAGGGTGGGGATTGGGCTGCACCCTGTGCCTACCCTGCCACTCCAGCGTGTGGAGAAAGTGGTTGGCGTCCGTGCTGCTACTCTGTGGTGAATTCGACTCTGAGGGCTCAGCCTCCGGAGACCCCGCCTCGGCGTCATACTGAGCCGTGGAGCCCGGCTGCCGGGGGAGCTCTGGCTTCCCTGCCAGGAGAGGGGCAGGATCAGGTCATCTGCAGCAGCCCACAACCCCAGGTGAGGCCAGAGGCAGCAGGATGAGCCGGGCCCCAGGGACCCTGCAGCAGCAATACCAGGATGGCAGGGGCTGGTCTGTGAGCAGATACCCATGGTCTTCTCAGATGCTGCGCCAGTCACAGGGGCTCCCTGGCACAGCATGCATAGCACATGGCACCCTTGTGCACACCACACATGTACACTGCACAAGTCACACACATGCATGCACACATGCACATATCACACGCTTGCACACACACACTCCTTTCAGGGACGCTTAACTGTCCTCAGATAAGAAAATGTAAAAAGTGCAAGCCAAGGTCATGAAGAAGAGTGTGCATGGGCTACAAGCACTGTCGCTGGCCTACCTGTGAGGGATTTTGTGCTACTTTTTTGGGAACTGCTCCGAAATAAGGAGAACAGACACCCACACTGACCGAGGGCCACCACCAAGAACCACATCTTGAGGCAAAGCTTCCCCACCTCAAGATCACATTTAATATGGCCATTGCCAGGCATGGTGGCACATGCCTATGATAGGACTTGGGAGGCTGAGACAGGAGGATTGCAGGTTCAAGACCAGCCTCAGCAACTTAGTAAGACCCTCAGCAACCTAGCGAGACCCTGTTTCAAAATAAAAAATAGAGCCAGGAGTGGTGGCACATGCTTGTAATCCCAGGACTTGGGAGGCTGACACAGGAGGATACGGGTTCGTGGCCAGCCTCAGCTACTTAGTGAGGCCCTCTGCAACTTAGCAAGACCCTGTTTCAAAATAAAGAATGAAAAAATTGGTCTGGGGGTGTAGCTCGGAGGTAGAATGCCCCTGGGTTCAATCCCCAGTACCAAAATAAATAAATAAATAAATAAATAAATAAATAAATAAATAAATATAAAATAAAAAATAGAGCTAGGGGTGTAGCTCAGAGGTAGAACACTCCCCTTCTCCCACCAAGACAAGAACAGAATCCCTGTAGGCCTGGGAGTGCCAGGGCTACGCACCTGTGATCAGGCTTCCCTTCCCTGGTGCCACATCTGTGCCTTCATCCAGTACCAGAAGACACATTCCTACCACTTCCTGCAGTCATACAGCTCGTGCCTGGGCCAGGCGCAGGAGTCCAGGATGTTGTTGCCTACCCCCCAGGGAGCTCAGCCCATAGCAGGTCACTCCCAGAGGTGATGGCTGCCAGAACCGGGCCACCTTCGGGTGCACATGGGAGACAGGAGTGCTGCCGTTCTGGCGGTGGGGCCTTACCAAACTTAGACAGAATGTCCTGCTGCTCCTCCCGGCTGGAGAACAAGATCTTGGGGTTCAGTCCCCTCATGCTGGCACTCTCCCATGCTGGGGCCTCCCGGCTTGGCCTGTCTCTGGGCTCCACCTCCACGTCCAGGCTCACTTGGAATAGGTCTGGGTATTTTTCTTGGATGTCGCACGCGTCCAGGTCGTACCTAGTTACCAATAAACACCTGTGAGGACCGCCTGGGAGGCACTCTCCAGGTAGCTTCCTGCCCAGAGAGAAGTGCTCAGAAGCCACACCATCTGCTCAGCAGGGCAGCAGGTGCACGGCCTTCCTGCCCATGGATACACAACTCCCCCCTGCAAAGGCTGGCACACCCCAGGGTCACTTCCCAGGCTCCCTGTGTGGGGGCAAGGGTTTCCTGGCTACTGATGTCAGAGGATGTGGGCCCTGTGTCCACGGAGGACAGAACTGGCCAAAGCAGAGAGGACAGCTTCCACACAGCGTAGCAACCTCTTGCCTGCTTGGGTGCAGGTGAGCTCTGCAAAGCAGGCCCTCAGGGCTGGGCCCCCACCTCACGGGACTCTGGATGGCATAGTCCTCGTTCCCCAACTATGCAAATGATATGGATATATGGATGCTCAGTTGGTTCAGATCAGGTATTTTAAAAACTTCAGTGCAGTTTTCTTTTTTTTTTTGCGGTACTGGGGATTGAACCCAGGGGCATTCAGCCTCCGAGCTACACCCCCAGCCCTATTTTTATTCTTTATTTTGAAACAGGGTCTCACAAAGTTGCGGAGGGCCTCACTAAGTAGCTGAGGCTGGCCGCGAACCCGGATCCTCCAGTCTCAGCCTCCCAAGTACTAGGATTACAAGCGTGCGCCACCACACCAGGCATCGGTTCAGTTTTCCAAACAATAATGATGTTTACCCTAATTAAATCTCCAGTTACTACCACATGTGCATAGAACCAAGACCTCTGGGGTCTGTTGCCCGGGATTATAATGTGACTCACTGTGGGGCCCACAGAGGCAGCCCCAACTTGGTGCCTATGTGGACCCTACCTGGGCTGTGGGAAGCAGAGGGACAGGCAGGGAGAATAGGGGGCTGTTGCGAGGTCCCCAAATGCCACAGGGGCAGCTGCCCAGCTGCATGGGAAGACAGGTGTAGCCAGGGTGCTGGCAGACAGTGACTTCAGGCCATTTAACCCAACTGTCCTAATTTGGTGGCTCCACAGCACTCTAAGGCATTTCAGTATGTTCCACAAATTTCCCAAGGCTCTGCAGCCACACCGAGACACCTGGCTTTCAGCTGCCTACCTGTTTGCCACCCAACAGCTCTACATATCACACTTAAGTTTTATATGCACTAAAAAAGGAAACACAAAATAGTGGCGGTTGGATCCTGGGAGAGCCCAGGGACAAGAGGGCTGCCTGCTCCTGGGCCCTGTGGTCACTGACACTGGCTAAGGAGGGCCAAGGGGCAGCGCAAGGTGGTGGTTTGGGTGGCAAAGTGATGGCTGACTTTGCTTCTTACTAAGGCTGGCAGACAGACGTGGCTGGCTCACTCCGTCCTGCCTGACACAATCTCCTCTGTGCGCAGAACAACGCAGGACAGAGTGAGCAGGCCCTATGGCCTGCCTCCTTCCACCCTGCGTCCCCCAGTCAGGAGGCAACATGGGTGCCTGTGCCTGACCAGGTAGGAACAGCTAACACAGGGCCGGTGGCCACAGTGAGAAAAAGCTGAGACCCGCCAGCAACCAGACCGGAGGGGGCGAAGCAGGGGCACACGAGGTGCCTCGTGAGTTCTCGGCCCCTGGGACAGATGGGCAGGCAGATCCAGCACCGCTTATCCCCAGTCTCCCCAGTCCAGCTGGCCCTGGAGACTGCTCTGGGGCCCAGGCCTGCTCAGCTCACCCAGCAGGGCAGTGAGGGAACAATGAGGGTCTGTGAGCAGGGAGGGCAGCCCCCACAGGCCTGGATTTCAGGACAGTGCTCGCAGGCCCTGGTGGTTGGGGATGGTCAGGCTCTAGCAGAACACTACAGGGACTTCTGATATACTTGACTGGTAAACAAAAACACTGACTGTGTCACAATCACAAGGCAGCACACTGAATCCCATCAGGGACCCTCAACCAGTCCCAGGCCGCCTCAGGCCTATGTGTCCAGGCACAATGACTGACTGCTCAGGCTCTTCTGACAGCATCTGGTCATTCACACTCTAAATTCTCCCGTTTAATGCCAGCTCAGCCACCTCTGCAAAGCATACCATACCTGCATACCACACCCCCGGGCCAGCCAGTCGGCCCCTTAGCTTCCCGCCTTCCCACGCCATGTCTCCACTTTTACAGGTCTACCAGGCACAGTGCACTAAGAGCACCTCAGCAAAGCCGACGTCTGTGTGGCCAGCACACCAGATCAACACACTGCTGCACTGAGTGCGTCCCAGGACATGCATGTGCCGGAGATGCCATCCCACCATCAGCACTGGGACGTGTGCCTTCTGGGGGTGACTGGGCAGCGCAGCTCAGATACCACTATAAAAAGGGCACAAATGGCTGGTTCTCTCCATTCCTTCTGCCCCCACCCCAGGAGCAGTCAAACAGGCCTCATCAGATGATGGCACCTTGGACTTCCCAGCTCTCAGACCTGTGAGAAATGAATTCCTTTCATTATAAATTCCACAGCCTCAGGTATCCAGTCACAGCAATACAAATGGACTGAGACAGGCATTGTTCCTTTCTGCCTGAGGCTTGCTCTACATCTTCATGCCCACATGTCTCCATGCCCCCCGGCCACAGGCTCTGCAAACACACAACTCTGACAGATAGAGCAGGCCCAGACAGCGGTGTACTTTGGCCTTCTGCTCCTTTTATCTGCCTACTTCACACTGTGAGCAGGCCTGTGTCCTCACTGCCACATGTGGCTCCCTTCCTGCCCGACACCTCCTAGCCTAAGCCATTAAGAGCAAAGCAGCTCAGGGCACTCTTGAGTCTTGAGCTGGGCTCTGAGCGCTCACTTCCTCTGGGCACACTCAGGAGAACGGCACTCAACCTGTCTTTCATTCCCAACTCCTCACCAACATCTGGCCATGTCAGCCCTGTTCTAAACATGGTCTTCAGAGTCACAGTGGCTCCACCTTCATTTCCCCAGGGACTAATGGCAATGAAAAGGCTTTCCATGATTCCCCGGTCATTCAAATGTCCTCACTGGCAAAGTGTCCAAGTCTTACATGTTATTATTATTATTTTGGTACTGTAGGTTGAACCCAGAGGCATTCTACCTCTGAGCTACATTCCAGCCTATTTTATTTTTCATTTAGAAACAAGGTCTCACTAAGTTGCTGAGGGACCTCGCTAAGTTGTTGAGAGTGGCCTCAAACCCGCAATCTTCCCATCTCAGCCTCCCAAGTACTGGGATTACAGGCATGCGCCACCATGCCCGGCTGTCTTGTACTTTTTTTGTGTGTGGTACTGGGGATTGAACCCAGGGGCATTCTACCTCTGAGCTATGCCCCAGCCCTAGTTTATTTTTTTTAGTTTGAAACAGGGTCTCACTAAGTTGCGGAGGGCCTCATAAAGTTGCTGAGGCTGCCGTGAATCTGCGATCCACCTGTCTCAGCCTCCCAAGTACTGGGATGACAAGTGTGTGCCACGATGCCCAGCTTATCTTGCACATTTTTAATGGGTTGTCTGTCTTTTCAATTGGTAATTATTCATATATTCTGGATGTGTCTTTTGTGTGATATGTGTACTGCAAAATCTCCCAATTATTGCTGCCAGGCAGCTTCTTAATGGTGTCTTTCTGCTCTTAATTTTAATGAAGCATCAGTGTGGATTTGTCTATGTCTGTCCATTTTGCTGCATTTGCTAGTAGTGCTAGAGATTGAACCCAGGAGCATTCTACCTCTGTGCTACACCCCTAGCCCTATTTTATTTTTGAGGCAAGAGCCTAAGATGGCACCACCCTGCACCTGCCACGTGGCGCCTAAGCTGTGGTGTACCTACTACTTGAGAGCAGTTAGAGGAAATCAGGCTCAGGAAAAGAAATTGAAACCTAACCCAAGCTTCTGCACCTATCGGGCCAATCAAGACCTGCCCAGTCTCCCTGAGGCTATATAATCTGTATCCTGATGCCATTCAGGGCTCAGACTTCGGACTTTAGTCCTCTGGGCCCCTCAGGCAAAAATAAAGGAATTCACCTGGTCTCTGGGTCGTCATCTCTCTGTGCCTGTCCTCCTGCAAAATTTTGAAACAGGGTCTCACTAAGTTATCACATGTTGGCCTCTAACCTGCAATCCTCCTGTCTCAGCCTCCCAAGTACTGAGATTACAGGTATGCGCCATTGCACCTGGCCATTTTGCTGCACATTTTGAAGCCTTTATTGGATACTCACAGATGTAGGCATGGTCTTGCTGTTGAGTTGGCCCTTTCAGCATATGTTGCCTCTGCTTATCTTGGTCTGTCAGTGACACTGGCTCTCTCTGGTCAATGTTTGCATGTGGGGATTCTGTATCACTTGATTTAGCCTGTCTGGGTCTTCACAGTGTGTTTTCAAAGTGTGGCTCTCATAAACTGCACATACTTGAGGGGCTTTTGCTCATTAATTTTTGGTTTTGTTTTTGTGGTAGTGGGAATTGAACCCAGGGGTATTCTACCTCTGGGCTACACCCCAGTCCTTTTTATTTTTTGTTTGGAAACCAGGGTCTCACTAGGTTGTTGAGAGTCTAAATTGCTGAGGTTGTCCTCAAACCTGTGATCCTCCTGTCTCAGCCTCCCAAATACTGGGATTACAGGCGTGCACTACCACGTCCAGCTGCTCATTTGTTTTGAATACAGTCTGGCATGTCCTCTTTTAACCAGTGTCTGCTTGCTCTCAATCTGATGACTAACACACTGGGCACATGTCCACTAGCTTGCTGCTTATTTTCTGCCCTTCTCATCTGGCTTTATTTCTTCACCTCTTCATGCTTATTTGCATTAGTCACATATTTTGTGTTCCATCTTCCTTCTCAACTCTGTTGCTCACTGTGGGACTGCAACATGTACCTTGACTCGCTAGTCTGAAGCCCACATGTGACTGCTTCTGGGCCATGGAGACTCTGCCGGCAGGCCCCGCTGGCCAGCTCTCCTGGTGGTGCTGCTGACCTGTCCTACCACCACCTAGGTCTCAAGCCCACAGTAACATGCAATCAATTGCTGAGTGTTGGCGTTCACTCGAGTGTACTTGCAGGTGTGTCTTCCCTGTCCTCCTCACTCGCTCTCTTCTAGATGGTTTCTCCACTGGCCTTTGGCACTTCCTGAAATGCAGAGCTCTGCTGACAACCTATGCCAGAACACACCTCCTCTGGCCCTCACCATCCCAGGGTAATTCCCCTGGATACAGAATCCCTGTCACTTCAGATCCTGGCCAGCCACCAGCCTTATCCTTCAGAAGGTCACGACCCCATTGTCTGCAACTGTCTTTGGTTTCAGCAACTTAACCATGATGTTCTGAGGTAGGAGCTTCTCTCTCTCTCTCTCTCTTTTTTATTAAAATCTTGTTTGATGTTTGCAGGGCTCCTGAATTTCCAGTTGTCTCACCTGTTCAGGAAGGTTTCTGCCATGGCTTCAGGAGCTATTTCTGCTCTGGGGTTCAGACAATAGCACACCAGAGCCAAATCAGCCTCTACTCTCTCCAGACCCATTCTCTATCTTCATCATCTCTTTGGTGCTGCCTCCTCAAGACATTTTCCCACAATCCAGTGTCCATTCTACTGCTGAACACCTCTCCCAAGTTCTTCATTTTCCAGTTCTAGAATTTATACCTGTCTCCTCTTCAGGTTTCAGATCGGGTGAATACCCCATTTCCTCAAATACACTACCTTGATCTGCTTTCTGTTGCTGTAAGGGACCACCCAAACCCACTGATTTACAAAGAATAAAGGTTTACTCTGCTCACCGTTCTGAAGGCTGAGAAGTTTGAGACTGAGAGCAGAGCTGGTGAGGGCCTTCTGGCCGGGGTAGAGGGGACTGGAGAGTCCTGGGGCAGCACAGGACATCTTGAGGTGAAACAGAACATACTACCTCAGGTTTCTCCTCCTTTTATAAGGCCACAGTACTAGTGCATTAGGCCCTGCCCTTGTGGCCTCATTTAGCCTTAATCACCTTCCAAAGGTCCCACCTCCAAATACCACAGCGAGATTAAGTTTCTGCCCACTTAATACCTTATGATGAGCATTAACTTCCAGCATGACTTTTGGTGCAGACATTCAAACCACAGCAATGCTAATCATAGTTATTAAAAGTCCCTGTTTACTAACTCCGGTATCTGCATCACATAGTTCCTTCACCTATGTTCTTGTCTTGGTCTTCAGTCATTTAAACTATAAAATAATTTTTTAAGAATGCCTCCATTGTAATTCAGGTGTGGTAACGTACTCCTGTAATCCCAGTACTTGGGAGGCTGAGACAGGAGGACCACAGATTCAAGGACAGCCTCCGCAACTTCGACCCTGTTTCAAAATAAAAATAAAATAGGGCGGGGGTGTAGCTCGGGGGTAGAATGCCCCTGGGTTCAATTCCCAGTACCAAAAAAAAAAAAAAAAAGGAACGACTCCATTGTAGCAGAGTGTGGTGGCGCAAGCCTGGGATCCCAGTAGTTGGGAGGCTGAGACAGGAAGAGCACAAGTTTGAGACTAGCCTCAGCAACTTAGTGAGACTTTCAGCAACCTAGTGAGACTCTGTTTCAAAATAAAAAAAATGAAAAGGGCTAGGGGTGTATCTCAGAGGTAAAGTGCCCCTGGGTTCAATTCCCAGTATCACAGAGGGGTGTGGTGGCACACGCTTGTAATTCCAGTACTTGGGAGGCTGAGACTGGAGGATCGGGGTTCACCATTAGCCTCAGCTACTTAGTGAGGCCCTCTGCAACTTAGTGAAACCCTGTTTCAAAATAAAGAATAAAAAATCGGGCTGGGGGTGGAGCTCAGAGGTAGAATGCCCCTGGGTTCAATTCCCACTACCGCAAGAAAAATTAAATAAAAAAGAGTAAGGTACCAACACAAGAAACATGACAAAGGTGCACAGCGTGTAAGAGCAGCAGACACACGGGATAGGCTGCCCCGTCTCCTGGTGCGCACACCCATGGCAGGTCCCGGTTGCAGGGGAGTCCAGCACTGCCCCAAGGGAGTGTGCAGGGCCGCAGGGCCTGAGGGGCAGGAGTGTAGAGTCCCGTCAGGTTCCCACTGGCCCTGGAACTGCTTCCGTGCTGTCCTGGCTAGTGAGAACATGAGTGACAGGGACCCAGACAACCGTCCAGAAATTAACTCTGCTGCGCACGGCCGTACCCACCTGCCTGGAGCCCATGCTTCCCCAACTAAGCAGTAGGTGAGAGAGGCCCATTGCCCGCCAAGGACAGAGGCATGTCACCAGCACCCAGCATCAAGAGCACCATGACCTGCCAGTGCCATGTGGGCCAGACGACTGCTTGGCTGTGCTTGTTCCTACACCCTTTTTTTTCCCCGTTTTTTGTGGTACTAGGGATTGAACCCAGGGGCATTCTACCTCTGAGCTATACCCCCAGCCCTATTTTATTTATTTTAAAACGGGGTCTCTCTAAGTTGTGGAAGGCTTTGCTACATTACTGAGGCCAGCCCCAAACCTGATCCTCCTATCTCAGCCTCCCAAGTACTGGGATTACAGGTATATAACCAGCTGTATACCTCCTCCTCCTTTTTTTTTTTTTTCTGTGTGGTACTGGGGATTAAACCCAGGGGCATTTTGCCTCTGGGCGACATCCTCAGCCCTATTTACTTATTTATTTAGGTACTGGGGATTGACCCCAGGGGCATTCTACCTCCAAGCTACACCCCCCTGCCCTATTTTATTTTTTTATTTTGAAATAGGATCTCGCTAGGTTAATGAGTCTCACTAATTGCTGAGGCTGTCCTCGAACCTACGATCCTCCTGACTCAGTCTCCCAAGTACTGGGATTACAAGCATGCACCACCACACCCAACTTATTTTATATTTTGAAACAGGGTCTTGCTAAGTTGCTGAGGCTGGTCTCGAACCTGTAATCCTCCTGTCTCAGCCTCCCAAGTACTGAGATTACAAGTGTGTGCCACCATGCCCAGCTCTGTACACCTTCTTTAAAAGCAGTCTGAGCCTCCAGATGCGAGGGCCAGCACCTTGCCTCCAACCTCAGTACCCAGAGGAGTACTGTGCACATGCAGGTGCCCAAAACACCTAGTAAATGCACACACTCCTGGCAATAGCACATCTAGCTGTAGGTGACTAAATTCTAAAAAGGAACACACAGGGTCAGTCCAAAGGCACTGGAGTGCAAGGTGGAAGCCTCCTGGGCCCTCGAGTGTCTCAGGAACAGAACACACACGATGGCACTAGGACAGACTGAGACCTAGGTCCAATCTGACAGACGCCCTCACGCAGTATGCCACACTCGCCAGCCTTCTCTGGACTGAGCCGTGTGCACGTGTTTAACAATCAGTTCTAGGTTCCCGTCCCTCTCCAGCAGCAGCAAAGTGTGACACCAACGTACTTTGCGAACTTCACAGAGGTTGCATTCCGAGGTACGAAGCCCGTGTGAAACTGAATCTGGAACATCTTCATGGACGCCATCTGCAAGAAGGCATATGTAAGACCTAGCTAAGGAGGGACCCTGACCTCAGACTGCAGAGAGAGCCCTCCCCTAAGAACACCCAGAACGACTGCTGTTATACATCAAGTCTTCCCGTGCACTGCTCAGGCCACTGGGGGCACAGTTGGGGCGAGGGCTGAGAAGATGCCCGTGTGAAGCCATGTGTGGCTTCTGCAGCCATAGTGGGGCAACCCCAGGCCCCAGCAGAGATCACAGCCTGTCACACTCCTGGGGGGGCCAGATGACAGTGTGCAGCTCTGCAGAGAGCCAGCCTGACAGCCTGCAGCAGCACTCACCTTGGCCTGCAGCCTCCCTCCCAGGGTGGACCTGGCATGATAAATGACAATGAGCACATCCCCTTGAACTGTTATGCCCAGAGGGATGACCGCCTTGCCATCCTCGATTTTAAATTCCCTAGAAGACAACGAGAGATTGTTCCTGTAAGTAACAAACATGGTAAGAATCTGAGCTCTTCCAAAGCACCACACTTAACCCTCACGGTACCAGATCACGCGGGAGATTACTCTTAAGAAGCGCACGCACATACACACGCGCACGAGATGGGTTTCCCCCACCACCACCAGATCTGCTCACTGGTCTCCTTGCTCACAGGCAACCTTTGAGCTGCACCACCTCAGCGCAGTCATCCAGAGCACAGGAGGAATGAACTCAGCAGTCAGGGAGCTACCCCACCTCTCCACTCACCTCATCCTGTCATACTCCTGGGACGTGGTAGTCACACGCTCATCCCCCACATAGACCTCACAGAAGGGTCTGCAGCCGTTCCTCTGCTTGCTGAACAGTGGCACGGGGGTCATGACGACAGCCTTCACCAGCATCGGCTTGCTGTGGGGAGTTATGGGCTCCTCTGCCACCATGTCGCACACATACTCGATGTACCTGAAGGCAGGCATACACCCATGTCATGTCCCCCAGGGCCGGACACACACCAGAATTTCTTTCAAATATAAGTATATAATGCTATAAATTTCCCTTGAAACAATGTTTTAGTTGCTCCTCACAAGTTTGATGCTATAATTTTCATTCAGTTCAAAATATTTCTAAATTTTCCTTGAGAGTTCCTCTTTGACTCACAAGTTATTTAAAAGTTGTTCATTTCTGAAAATATTTAGGAATGTCTCTAGATATCTTCCTGTTATCAACATCTTAGTTTGATTCCTTTATAGCCCGAGAACACATTTTATATTTATGTTTTCAACTTCGTTAATTTGTTGAGGTTTGTTTAATGGCTCAAAATAGGATCGTGCTGGGTGTGGTGGCGCATGCTTATAATCCCAGTACTTTGGGAGGCAGAGACCGGAGGATCCGGGTTCGCGGCCAGCCTCAGCTCTCTCTCTCCCTGTCTTTCTCTCTCTCTCCTTAGTGAGGCCCTCCGCAACTTCGTGAGACCCAGTTTCAAAATAAAGTATAAAAAATAGGGCCGGGGGCGTAGCGCGAAGGTAGAATGCCCCTGCGTTCAATCCCCGGTACCACAAAAAAAAAAAAAAAAAAAAAAGGATCGTGTTGAATGTTCCCTATGCACTTGAAAGAAACACATATCTGTTGGTGGAATGCTCTGGAGGTGTCAGGGCTAACTGGCGGCTGTCTACTCGCTCTGTGGAGTACCAAGAGAGGAATGCTGAAGCCTACACACTATATAACTGTGGAGTCTGTCCTATCTAGCATTGACACAGCTTCTCCGACTTTCTTCTGGGGACTGTTCCACAAGACATTTGTCTCCCCTGTGGTGTCCCCTCTGGGGAAGCCTGTGAGGAGCAGTGTCCTGCTTCTATCAACACAGTCCAGGAAGGCCACCCTCCTGTAGGCTCTCCTTGGTGGCCCAGGAGACAGGAAACCACAACAGCCACAAGGACTTGGCATGTGTCCACTCAGCAGCAAGTGAGGACACTAAGCCCTTCAGCCACAAGCAAATTTACACTGCCTACAGTGAGTGAGCCTGAAAGCAGAGTCAAAACTAAAGGAGAAACAGGTGCGAATGCAGCTGGGCCATCCGACTGCAGCCTGTGCGGCCTGAGGACATGCACTGACCCTGACTCACGGCACTGTGAGGGACACATGCATGCTGTTCCAAGCCACTAGCGTGTGGTCTGTCCTACAGCAATGGATGACTGCTGCCATCAGCTCCACCGTGGTGCTATGGACCTGCCTCTTGCAGAATGTGCTGTCGGTTCCTGCTCTTTCATCTGAGCCTACCACCCCTGCCTATGGTCAGTTCTTAACCATCCACGTTCAGTCTGCATGTCGACATGATTAGACTGAAGTCCATCATCCTATTAGATGTCTTCTATCTGTTCCCATCTGTCCTCGGTTTCTTTTTCCTTCTGTTCTTTTACCTTCTCTTGATGAAACATTTTTAATCATACTTTCACTTTATTTCTTTTGTTGACTCATTAATTATAGCACTAAGGAAAATCTTTACCAGTTGCCCAGGGTTTCTTTCTTTCTTTCTTTTTTTTTTTTTGCAGTACTGGGGATTGAATCCAGGGCATTCTACCTCCAAGCTACAGCCCCAGCCCTAGTTTTTATTCTGTATTTTGAAACAGAGTCTCATTAAGTTGCAGAGGGCCTCACTAAGTAGCTGAGGCTGGCCGCAAACCCCAATCCTCCGGTCTCAGCCTCCCATGTACTGGGATTACAAGTGTGCGCTACCACGCCTGGCTTTTTTTTTTTTTAATTTTTGAGACATGGTCTTTGTAAGTTGCCCAGGCTGGCCTCAAACATAAGATCCTCCTGTCTCAGTCTCCCTAGCCACTGGGATCATGCTGCTGCACCCGGCTTGCCCAGGATTTCTGATAAGTTTTCAACTTGCATGCTTCTTTTCTACATGTGGCACCCTTTTCCTCTGGCTCAGATTTTCTAGTCCGCCTTCAGCACAGAACTGCATGATGAACCAGTGTGATATGCCATAACGTCTTTCATGCTTCTATTCTGTTTCCAATGCTGCTTGGTGTCCTCTGAGACTCCTGGACCTGCGGCTGGGTAATTGTCACTCTGGGAAATTCCAGGCTTATTTCTTCAATGTTTTTACTCCCCATTCTCTCTTCTTTTGGGATCCACTAAGGTTTGTATTCAGTTGTTTGTAATGGTCCAGCAGCTCTTATGTCTCTGATCTTCTGCTGTTCTTTTTTTTTTTTTTTTTTGCGGTACTGGAGATTGAACCCAGGGGCATTTTACCTCCGAGCTACACTCCCAGCCCTGTTTTTTATTCTTTATTTTGAAAGAGGGTCTCACTAAGTTGCAGAGGGCCTCACTACATAGCTGAGGCTGGCCGCGAACCTGCGATCCTCCAGTCTCAACCTCCCAAGTACTGATATTACAAGCGTGTGCCACCACACCCAGCTTTCCTGCTGGTTTTTAATGAAGCAACACCTGATTTGTCTTCAAGCCTGCCGATGCATTCCGCAGCCGAACAGAGTCTACATGTGAGCCCATCCAAGGCCTCTGCTGCTGCATGCTTTCGTTGTGAGCATCGCCACTCGTTTCATCAAGCTTCCACTGCTCTGTGGACACAGTCCAATCCTACCTCTCTCCTGCCCTCCTCACTAGCATCTTCAGCACACTTAGATATTTTAAGTTTACCTCAGAGTTCCAGTGTGCTGCTGGATCCTGTTTATTCCCTTAAGAGGGAAAGGATCAGATGGACCCAGTGACATGCCTGTGATCCCAGTACTTGGGAGGTTGAGATAGGAGGATCGCAGGTTTGAGGCCAGCGTGAGGTAACTTAGCGAAACCCTGTTTCAAAATGAAAAAAAAAGTAGGTTTGGTGGTATAGCTCAGTGGCAGAATGCCCCTGGGCTTAATCCCCAGTACCACATTAAAAAAAAAAAAAAAAGAAAGAAAGAAAAGGGAAAGGATCAGGCAGGGTATGTGTCTCCCTCCTTCAACTCCCATTCTGATTTGTCCCATGGAGACTGTGGAGAAGTGTCTTTACAGGGGCATGCACCCTCCCATGCTGTGGTCCCAGTGGCTTCACCCTTGCCCACCCTGGTACACTAGGCTTGCACTGATTTGATGCCACCCGGCCTCCTCTTGTGGCGTTCAGACACGTCTGTCCCCCAATAGCGAGTGCTTATTTCTCCCAACAGGCACTGACCCTCCTTGAATCTGGGGCCAGCTGAGGACTTCAGGGCCTCAGTTTCAAGGGGTTTGAAAAAGTCACAGAGGTGAAGTTGGTCCAGTCGTTGTCAGGGTAGGAGCATCACCCTGCACATCTCTGCCCCTGCAAGGTGGAACTAGGGGTCCTGGTGAGGGTTCCAGAGGCCCTCTCTGCCCCAACTCCTCCTGTCCAGCGCACTCAACAGACGTGGGTCACAAAAGAGTAAATGGCTGTGTGCTCAACATGCTGAAGGCCCTGCCTGCCATCCCCTGGCTGGGAGGCCACTGGCTCATCAGCCTGGGCAACAAGCCTCATGGCCTGCCTGGGCAGAAGGACAAGGGCATGGCCTCTCACTGGCTGGGCCCCTGCCACTTTCTGGAGCCTGTGTTGGCTTTGCTCCTGCTCACCCACTCTCAGGGTCTCCACTGTCCATGTCAAGGTCCTGCCCTCAGGGGGAGGAGGCTGCCCCAGGTGCCCTGGAGGCCCCACAGAGGGTGTTTGTGCTGGGCAGTGGCTACTCAGATCTAGGCATCCAGAAGGTCGTTGTCTCTGCAGGGAGGTGGACAGGAGTAGACACACGTGGTCATGGCTGGCAAATGCAACAGCCCCAGAGAGACAGGATGGAGAAGAACAGAGCTAGCTGCAGCTTCAACAAGTCGCTCCCTGTCAGCTGCAGGTGAAGGTCAACTTTGTGCTGAGGCAGAGCAGCGTGAGGCTGAGTGTCTGAGAGGCCAATATGTGCATCTGCGGCCTCGCTCACAGCAAGAAGGATGACATATCACATCAACGCAACATCAGAGGGTCCCCAGTGTACTCCTACGTCACCTCCAGAGCCCACACATGGCTCCCTGGGAGAGCAGAGCTGGCTGAGCAAGCCGTGGCCACACTAGGCTCACAGGCTTGCTGGACAACCTGGTACGGGGAGCTAGAAGGCACTGCCCACCACAGGGTAGACTGCCACAGCCTGGGAGTCCCGGCCAGTCTATGCTGGTCCCTGCTGGACCCTGAAGGCACAGGCAATGGCCAAACCACACCCATGTGGCTCTGATCAGGCCTTGAGGAACTCCTTGGGTCAGCACCAAGCCCAGAAGGCCCAGCTGTGGCAACACCAAAGCCAGCATCACTCAGGGCCATGGAACTGGAGGCACCCTAGTCTCCAGTGAGGATCATGTCGTACCTTTTGTGGGATGGCCAAATGCCCGGTGGGCAGCGCTTCATGCTGAACATGTACACGGCGGCCTCTGCAGTGCTGAAGAGACGACAATAGCACAGGAAGGCACAGACAGCCACAGCAGACGCAGCTCTCCCATCCTAGGATCAAGGGACACAGGGCTCCTGCACACACAGCTATGTGTGGGGTAGGAGGCGGCATGTCCAGTTCCCGCAGACTTCCTAGCTACCCGAGTAGCACCAGCAACATTTGGGGATATGCTTAGGAATATTCATAAACGTGCTCACTCAGAGTTCAGAGCCCAGCAAAGAATAAAAGCTCCTTAATAACCAAGCACAAGGACTGGCAAGCTCCCATCACTGCCCTGCCCGACCTATTGACCCTGCCATGCTTTTGGAAACAGAGGGCCCCAACTGCTTCCCATCAGCTGCCATGCCCTGTGGGAGGGAGGCTCACAGACCCTTCTCTCCCTCTATAGACAGAGAAACCAGACACAACGATGGTCTCCTACAGTTCAGAAACAGCTGAGTCAGAGTTCCCACATGGCAGAGTGGCCCCTGAACCAGCTGTGCAGGTCGCGGCCCCAGAGGAGGCCCTGGCAAAGTGGCTCCACCTGGCACTAAGTGAAGGAAGGCAGGAGCCACCTGGTGGCCTGTGTCCACCAGACGCTCAGCCCCTGAATGTAAGACCTTCCTCTGGTTACAGTTCTCGTCTGTCCTGACCAGGTTAACAATAGTGCCCACCCAAGAACTAGTACTTGGTTCTGGTTGCATGATCACGTGAACACAGATGGCATAGCTACTTCAATTTACCACGCAGTGCACAACGCAGACATTCCTGGGGTCCTGCCGGAGCCAGGAGTGCATGTTCCTGCAGATGGCGTACAGGCTGTGGAGGTGGGGTGCCCGTCTGGCTGCCCAGCCACACTCGGAGACCTGTGGGGAGAGGTCAGCTCAGCTTAGCTCCTGCACCAGCACCAGCACCATGACCTCGGCATAGCTCAGCATAGCTCTGCATAGCTCAGCATAGCCACAGCACCCCCTAGTGTGCCTGCTGTGTGCAGCCCTGGCCTTCCTGAGGGATTTCAAGGGATGGAATGGTGTGGGTTCTCAGCTGGCATCCTTATGCAGGGGTCCATATGGCTGTCACTCCCCATGTCATGGCACCAGAGCCCCTGGGCTCTGTGCCACAGGACACAACTCACTGATGTTGCAAATAGAACCACCCTCTCCAAGGCCTGGGTAAATTTAAACACTGTGACAAGGTCTGTGTCAGATACTTATTTACCACAAGAACCTTGAAGCTACATGCTCCCCTGGAGGTCGAGAAGCAGTGGATCCTGGCTGAGCAACAATCTTTCACCAACACAAAGAGCCCCACCAGGTTTCTCAAGGTCTATGCTGTGGAGCCTATTTCTGAGGAGGCCTGGCCTCCCTGGGCCCGGCTGTTCCTGAGACCCCGCAGCCCACCCTGGTCAGAGTCCCAGTCTGCTCCTTGCAGGCCTCCTGGGTGAGGCCAGGATCAGTTCAGTACTCAGCTAGGTGGTGGATCAATCACCTAAAACTGTGCTGAAGTGGGGGAAAATCACCAATGTCACACCAAGACAAAAACCAGGGGCCACTGACCCGGTTGTGGAACTTGGAGGCCCGGTATGTTCTTGGGGACAGGTTGTAGACAGCATAGTGCCCTGGGTGCTTGGCATCCAGAAACAACCGCACATCTTCTATGTTATTTTTGATTGCTGACTCCACGCCTTCGGCTGGGAACGACATCACTGAAACAGAGCAGCCCCATCAGCCACCAGGGCCACCCTCCCAGGGGCTGCACTCACCTCCCAGCCAGCCAGGTTCCTGTAGCTTCACCAGTCACTATCTGGGCAGTTGGCCACACTCAACATTCTCCTCGCCCTCCCGTGGACACCGAGCCTACTGTCCAAGGCACACAGACCCATCCCACAGAGACCCTACCCAACCAGCCACAGGGAATTCCAGGAAGGGCTTTCCCCAATAGCCCGACTCCCACAGGGTCCCCAGTGGTCACAATAAGTTTTTCCAATTATTTTCTTGCCTGAAGATCAAGTTTCAGCTGTACATCACCGTATATCACCCCCCTGAGGCCTCAGAGCTCCACACAGTGTCAGAAGCAGGGCCAAAATGGCCTGTCCCTTGCATGGGCCTGGAAGCATGCTGAACACTGGCTGCCCACCCACCCTCCCTGGGGATGGTACCCCAGAGGCTGGAGAAGAGGCACCTCAGCTGCCTTCATCCAGCACAGGTCCCTGACTGGTGCACAGCACCTTGTGGGCTGTTCTCAGACTGGGAAGGGTCAGAGGTGCATCCTGCGCCCGACTTGGCAAACATACCAGCAATTCTAGATGTGATGTAAGATATGTCCAGATCGCCCTTCGCATAACTGTAATCAGAAAGAAGAGCACCTGATTACTACAGGAAACAGTGAGCAGTTATGTCACAAGAGCTCCAGTACCCTCACTGGGGCCACTCACCATGAGGACCGTGCATGTGGTCCACCTACACGCACACAGGGTCCTGTGCATGCATGTGCTAAGTGGAGCTGAGACCCCCAGCCCTTTTTATTACAGAAGTTAATACCTGCACGTGGTGGAGAGGCAGGCCCACAGTAACTCACACCTGTAATCCTAGCGACTCAGGAGGCTGAGACAGGAGGATCACAAGCTGAGGCCAGTCTGAGAAACTTAATGAGATTCTGCCTCAAAATAAAAAATGAAAAGTCGGGCATGGTAGCACACACCTGTAATTCCCGTACTTGGGAGGTTGAGACAGGAGGACTGCAGGTTCAAAGCCAGCCTTAGCTACCTAGCAAGACCTTGTTCCAAAAAACAAAAAATAAAAAGGGCTAGAGGTGTAGCTTGAAGGTAGAATGTACTTGGGTTCAATCCCAGGTACCACAAAAAACAAACAAAAACTTTTTAAATAAAGGAATTCACTGTTCTTTTTTTCTTTTTCTTGTTTGTGGTACTAGGGATTGAACGTAGGGGCACTCTACCACTGAGCTACACTCCCAGCCCTTTTTATTTTTTATTTTGAAACAGGGTTTCACTAGTTAATTGCCCCATGTTGGCCTTAAAGCTGCGATTCTCCTGCCTCGGACTCCCAAGTACTGGATTATGATGTATGCCACTGCACCCGGTTTCTTCAGTGTTATTTCTGCCAGTTTAAAACACACTGGGGAACAGGGCGTGGTAGTGCATGCCTGTAATGCCAGTAGTTTGGAGGCTGAGACAGGAGGATCACAGGTTCAAAGACAGCCCCCCAACCCCCTGCTAGGTGCTGCCTGACCTCAGGGCTGGCCCCAGAGGGATCCACAGAGGCTTCCCAGCTCCACTGCACACTGGGCCCACTCTGTCTACGTCTGGCTCTACCCTCCACAGCAGGGCAGAGAAGGGGTCTGGGCCACAGCCCAGCACCTCCCACGCTTTCCTTGCACTTACTTAGCAACAGACTGGATGACCTTGGAAGAGGTGTCCTTGAGGTTGGTGAAGAGCCGCTCGGTCCCACCCCGCAGGATGTCAAGGAACCCGCCGTAGGGCTGGTCATACTCTGCCAGAGCCAGGCCTGCAGGAGAGATGGGCCTGGGCAGGTCAAGGGCACAAACAGCATGCAGGGGCAAGAGGCACCAGGAAGGCTCTGCGGCCCAACTCACACCCAGCAGCAAGCCTGGCCTGGCAGGTCTGACCATCCTCCCCAGTGCCCCAAGGAAGTGGCTGAGGTGGGCGCAGAGGCTGTGTGGCTTCCAGCTGAAGCTCTACTGACGATGGGGCGGAGGCAAACTATGGCTGCAACTCTGGACCATGGTACCCTGGCTGTGAATTCAGGGTGAAGGCCACAAAAGTGGACCTTGAGCCCACGGGTCCTGGAGTAAGGCCTTCAGTGGCCTGGTAATAATGCTGGTGCAGACCAGTTGAAGCCTCTGCTAAGATCCAAGTCTGCACAGCGTGGCACGGAACTTGGCACCCCAAGAGTCCACTCTCCCCATGACCACTGGAGATGCGTCAGCCACTGCTCCACACATGCTGAGACCATGAGGTATGTGGACCTGTAGTGCCCAGAACACTGGACCAGCCAGCTGAAGGGGCCAAACCCTTTCCCCAGGAAAATGAAGAGCAGGAGAAGGACCCAGAAGAGCTTCCCCAGCTCCAAATGGAGATCGGGAGGGCACTTGGCCACAGTCAGTGCAGGTCCTCTCCCTGCCCCAGGGCCCTCCTCACTCCTCACAGGCAAAGGTCCCTCCAGGGACACTAGACCCCTCACAGATGCACACTCTACCGGAGGTGGAAGGCCTCTCTACCACAACAGACCCACCTCAAACCACCAGAACTGTATTGCCCACCTCCCGTCTGCACCCTCTCCCATGGCCCTGCCCCCCACCTCCACAGGTACCTCCAGTGTTCAGTGGCCTCAGGCACTGCCTGCTAACCCTGTCCTCTGTCCTCAGCTCCTGGCAGACAGTCCAGGTCACAGTGACCTAAGGTAGGTCTTGGGCTGTGAGGTGTCAGCTTGACCTCTAGACAACCCAGACTGAGGGCAGCCATGCCCACCAGACTGACCCCAAGATAACCCTAGCCACCAGGCAGTCAGCCCCTTGCTGGATGTCAGAAGTCCCCTGGGACAGAACCCCTGGTGGCTCAAGCCTGACCTCTCCTGGACCCTGCCCCAGAACCCCTTCCTCAGCTGACTTTAGTCCTAATCCTCCCCATTGGATCCCAAACCACATCCTGAGCACATGGGCTCAGCTGAGCTGTGAGTCCCAGGGAAAGGGGGAGCCTCGGAGATCCCAGCCTTGCTATCTGTCTCCCACTACCAGACTGAACGTCCCAGAGGAGCAGGATTTTGGACTCTGTCCCAGTACATGCCAGGTGCTGGTGGGCGAGTCGGTGCACTCACCTCCACTGTAGCCACTGCTCACTGGGCCCACGGGAGGGGGCGGCGCTCGGGACGGCCCTGGGTTCCCATAGCCCCCATTCTGCTCCAGCAGCTGTAAGAGTCAAGGGCACAGAGTCAGCTCCCCAGGAGAGTCAGAGCTAGTGCGCACCTGCCCAGGGTCCTGTGCCCGTAGCCTGTGAGCCCAGCACTGTGCCCCAGGCATTGCACCCTTTTCTGCTCTGCTGTGACATGCAAGGGAAGGATTTCCCACGAGTCTAGGCAGAAGGCAGGTCGCATTTGACAAAAGAAACCTGCACTCACAGCTCTGATAACCCAGGAGCAGCTGCTGGCCTTGGGCCCACACCCCAGCCTGCTGCGACACGGCTGACCCACAGGTTCCCAAGTTACAGATTCTGCTCCTTGTCATTCCTATTTCCTCCTGATCCACTCACAGCTCTGAACCAATGCTCAGGATAACCAGGAACAGCTGCTGGCCTCGGGCCACCACAGCCAGCCTATAACCTGCAGGTTCTCCACCTCTTTAATTTCCTCCTGGTCCACTCGCCCACTGTGTGCAGACCTGTGGCCCAGAAGGCACCAGCATCTAGGGTTCTGGTGAGTGCTTCCTCCCACTGCCTCTGCAGGTGGCAGTTCCATTCCACAGCGAGCTCAGCCCTGCAGCACAGTACGATCTGGGCAGGGAGCCCCAAGAAGTTTAATGGTTTCTACAAGCACTAGGGTTAGGATGTGCTTGGCATCCCCATCAGCCAGGGGCACCTCATCCCTGCACACCCCCGAAAGAGCATGCCCCACAGCTACCCCTTGGGCCCCTATGACTTATAGGGCCATAAGTACATATTCTACAAGGGCCTGAGGTAACGGGCATGGAGGCCCAAGTCACCCAGCCACAAAGCAAAGCCAACCAGACACTACCTAGCTTTTCGGCCATTTTCTTTTTTTTTTTTTTTGCGGTACCGGGGATTGAACCCAGTGGGGTTCCACCTCCGCGCTACACCCCCGGCCCTATTTTTTATACTTTATTTTGAAACCGGTCTCACAAAGTTGCAGAGGGCCTCACTAAGTAGAAAGAGAGAGAGAGAGAGAGACGGGGGGGAGAGAGAGAGAGCGAGCGAGCTGAGGCTGGCCGCAAACCCGGATCCTCCGGTCTCCGCCTCCCAAAGTACTGGGATTACAAGTGTGCACCACCACGCCCGGCCTTCGGCCATTTTCTTTGAAACTGACCTGTCACCCCTAGACCACAGAAACTTCTTGTCAAGACCTGCAGTGCCATCAACTCATCAGCCTCAGAGTCCCTGACATCTTAAAACATGTCTTGCTCCCAGCTTCAGGCTTTCCTCCCTGGTACCCCCCATGGGGGCACCACTGGCCCCTGACCTACTTCCTGTCCCTCCCCAACCCTCAGGGATGTGCACCCAATGCCACCCCAGAGGAACCACAAACCCAACTTCCTCAACCCACCTCTTATCCCAGGGTCCCCGTGCCTGGACAAGGACTCAGGCAGCAACTCTGACCTTTCTCTCTCCCACATGCTACACTGGCCCCCAGGAGCACAGCTGCACCACCACCCCATCACCAGCTCTGCTTCAATGGCTCTCGAAAAATTCTGTTTCCAGCTATGAGGGGTGAGAGGAGGTGACAACGAGAAAGCAGACAGAACAGGAGCCACAGTTCCAGGAGAGGGGCCTCACTTCGGCAGGAGATAGGCGGGGCCAGAGGGGAGGGTGGCCATGTCTGACCTTAGCCCAAGCTGTGCACAGGCAAGGGGACCCCAGAGACACCCAGGGCCCTGCCCAATCCCGGAGAATGTAATGTGGGCCGGGCCTCTTCACTGCTTTGGGAGGGGTTTTGCAGCCAACACACCATGGGGCTCTCTTGGCCTGCCCACTCTCCCCTTGCAAAGAGACTGTGGAGGGTCTTGGCCCAGTGGCCCGTCAGGCCCTCAATATTGTCAGCAACCAAGTGAGCTGGCTGTGGGTTCAGCCTGCAGGCAATGGCAGCTGAGACCACAAAAGCACAGCTGGATACCTGACCCCAGAAACCTTAAGATGCAAAAAGCTACACACACCACCTGAACCAGGGCAACAACTGCCAGACAGTTCCAGAGGAGTGACCCTTAGGGTTTATCCAGGCCAGAACAGTGTCCCCCCAGAACATGAGGCCTCCTGAGCCAGGACTCGGGAAACTCCAGGATCTCAACCCTGGGCTGGGGGGAGGGGGCGCTCCACAGCTGTTAGAGCAGGTGACCCTCAGAGTAATGTGGAGGCCACATAATGACAAGCAACCCTTGAGTCCAGACGAGCCCACGGCTACATGGCACCCTTACCTCCATGAGGGGTGCCTTGGGGTTCACGTTCCTGGCTGCTGCAATCTCCTGCAGCTGACGCACCACCTCGCTGATGGACAGCCGCTCCTCAGGGTTGACCTTCAGCATGGCACCTGCAGCACAGCATGCAGCCCCACGTTGGCCCTGGGCCAGAGCCAGACAACACCACCCGCTCTGGTGAGGTTACAGACGCCAGAAGCCACTTGCTTTGTACACACTGCTGACTTCAGAAGCAAGGGAGAGATTTACAAAGCGAAAAGCAACAATGAAACCAAACAAAGTTATCAGAAACAGCCATTTAGAGCAAAAGGGTGGGCAGACTGGGAGCTCCATGGAAAAACCCCTACCTGCTAGATACTGTCAGCACAGTGAGGATGGTAGGAGATGTGGAGCAGTGTGAGCCCAACGGGGAGGCTCACCTCCCTAGGCCCTGGCACCAAGTGAGCTCATAAAGGGAACTTACGAATGAGGTCGTGGAAGACTGTGTACCGAGTGTCACTTGCAGGAATTGAGTACTTCCCATTGACAATCCGGAGTTTTGCTCCATCCTCAAAAGGATGCTGCCGGAAACAGAGCAGGTACAAGATGCAGCCCAGGGCCTATGGGAACAAGAGACAAGACAGACTGAGCTTGGCCTGGGGGATGAGGGCACAGGCTGAGCCAGGGTCTGTGAGGATGAGGGGAAAGGCTAAGCCAGGCCTGTGGGAACAAGGGAACAGCTGAGCTTGGCCTGGGGGACAAGTGGACAGGCTGAACCAGGCCTGTGGGATCCAGGGCATGGGTCAGGGTCTGTGGGGACAAGAGGACAGGCTGAGCTGTGGCGAGGGGACGAGGGCACAGGCCAAGCCAGGGTCTGAGGAATGAGACAAAGTTAAGAGATGGGAATAAAGGAGAAGACCCTTCCTCGGGGACCCTTGGAGGGAACCAATCGGTCTTTGGTCTTTTTGGTTTTATGGAGAGTGACACCTGGTCAGCGATAGCGTGACCTACCACATGAGTAACTTAACTCCTTCCATCTTCATCCAACACAAAGAACTGTCTAGGTTACAGTAGTAAAACTCCAAACTCTACTGTCAGATCAAAAGGTTCCCTTCAAAATCACATGATTCCTATTCAGGCATGGGTTCTGTGGGCTGGCAGGCACCAGAGAGGACCTTGCCACAGGAGGGCTTGCCCAGTGGCTGATGAGGACGAGCCCCATCCTGACGTTCCCTGTCACCACATGGGGCAGTGCGAAGGGCACAGTGGAGAGCAGAGGGCTTCCACAGAATTGGCCTCCTCCCATGGCTCATCCTACCTCCCACACCTAACTGTGGGAACAGAGAAAACTGGTGGTGACCGAGACACCAGGAATTTCTCTAGCCAAGAGCAAGAGCCACACGGACCCCAGATGAAGCACGGCCAGCTGTGTCCTCACTCCTGGATACGTACCCAGGGCCACACACTCAGGTGGACCAAGATGGGAAACGCTGAAGACACAGTGTGGGTCCCCATCATTCAAACACAGCAGGTCTCCACCTAAACCCAATGAGCAGATACATGTCCACAGTGGGGTCAGCACTGGCCCACTGCAAGCCTCAAGTCATAGTGGCTGGTGCCATCACCATCACTGTCCTTCTGGGAATGCCAGTGGCTCTGGCCACACCAAGGAGGGCACAAGAGCACAGCACGTGGACAGGGCTCACCTCAAAGGCTAAAAAATGGCATGTGATGTCGTGAAATAGAAAGTCTTCCTCCTGTTTTCTAGCACACAACTTCTAAAATCCTTGGGCACCTCAAAATGACAGATGTCCTTTCTATACTAATGAGGTGACTGTGGGCTGGCTGCCCCGAGGTAGCTCCAGGATGGGGTTGGTCACCAGAGAGACAGAGGATCAGAGGGCTGGGCTTTCAGCCCTACCTCCAGCCTCCAGGATAGGGAGAAGTGAAGGTGGAGTCTATGGCCAAGAGTTAACAATGCAGTCAGTCATGCCTACCTAATGGAGCCTTCATGCAACCTAAGGGGAGGGTTCAGGTGGGCCTCTGGGTACCTGGACAGGTGGAGGATCCTGAAGGGGCACACCTGGGTGGGGCATGGAGGCTCTGCACCATTCCCCCCCATACCTCGCCCTGTGCATCTTTTCATCTACATCCCTTGTAACGTTCATTATAAAAGACCAGTAAATGCAAATAAATGCATCCCTGAGTTTTCTGAGCAGCTCTAACCAGTTAATCAAACCCAGGGAGGGGTTGCGGGAAGCCCAGTTTGTAGCTGATTGGTTAGAAGCACAAGGTAGGACAACTTGGGCTTGCACCTGGCATCTAAGGGGCAGTCTTAGGGACTGAGCCTTGCCCTGTGAGCTCTGACATGTCCTGGGTAGTCAGGGTCAGCGCTGACTGGGACTGAGGAGGTCCATGGGAACTGACTGCTTATTGCTCCGGGAACAGATCTGGCTTCTAAGGCAACGAATGTCTTCTTGTCGACCATGGTGGTGTGAGAGCGACACACTGCCTTTGGTCAATGGGGATGCAGCCCTGGAGAGGAGCACAGGGCTCAGGCATTGGCCAGCCATGGTCGAGACACTGTGGGTCAGAAGCTCATGCCAGGGGTGCTGGGCAGGGACAGAACTGCACCTGGGCAGGTCCCACAGCTACTGTCTGTGCCAGCTCAGGACCACAATGACCACCCTGCTGGCTCTGCTCAACTCAGCTCCACTAGAAGTCGTCACAAGCACTCTTCAGAGAATGAAGACAGAGGAAAGGAAGAGAAAGGGAGGTTGAGGGGACAGGAAGGCCCAGGAAAGCAGAGGCCAGAGGTCGTTGGGCTATGCACAGGCCCTGCAGCAACCATGGCCAAACAGAGCCAGGTACCACAGGGGAGGCACTGGCAGGCCTCACCCAGATATCCTGCTTCTCGCCAATGGGGAAGTTGGAATACAGGTCTACGATCTCTGGCGTTCTGTACATGGGTGTGGTGTTCCTTGTGATCTGAAGAAAGACACAAATATTTAGAGAAAAGTTAAGTATGAGTGGTACTTTTCTTTTGTATCAAGGCCCTGCAACTTTCCTAACTCTCCCACAGGCTGGGAAGTACCTGTCTTCCCACTGTGTCCCAGGCCTTGGGCCACTCAGCTCCCTAGACGTCCTGCACCGCCGTTGTGTTTGCCTTACCAAGTCACCTCTCCTGGCCACCCACATTCAATAGAACCAAAGCCAAAGCATGCACCTGCTGGACCCCTGTTGTATTTGCTTGGCAGAGGCCTGTCTCACCCTGGAAGCCTACTTCAGAGCACTACAGGCAGAGCAGCCACATGAGGGTACCATTCCAGTGTGTGTGTGTGGGGTGCACTGACAGAAGCTTCCTGGTGGATACTAGTGGGGGACACCTTCTGTAACAGGAGAAATGACTACATTTACGGGTTGATCAAGTCTAAAAACTGCGACCTACACACACCCAAGGGTCACATGCTCGCATGGGAAATGTAAATCTCGGGGCACAGTAAACACACATGCCAACCCCAAGACCACAGATTCAAATGGGGACAGTGAGCCAATGTGCCTCGACGGTCACAAGGCAGAAGGGTGGCAGAGGTCAGCACAGCTGGGTGCAGTGGGAGCGCAATACAGACCAGGACTGCATGCAAAATGCAAGAAATCCCCATGGCTCCAGGAGACAGAGAAGTCTCAATTGAGATGGACAGGGGTCTAGAGCGGCTGCTTTAAGAATGGCACTCTGGAGCTTGGCTGACAGCAACCATCGGGCAGGACAGGGAGCCCAGGCCCTTGTGCGGCCAGTGGCGATGCCAAGCTGCATGCTTACAGCTGTGCACTGCTGTGTGTGAGACATACTTCCAGCAAAAACTTCATCTGTGCACACTCTGGCACTGACCCTTTAACCCCACAAACCCACTCCCAGAAGCCACCCCTCCCCCAAAGGTCTGTCTCTGATACAGGGACACCTGCTCATGACGGGATCATCTGTGTTCATAATGCCCAGATGACAGATGCACAGAGGAGCCAACACAACCACGGAAACACAAAGACATCTAAGTGAACCAAAGGGGACTCCCTGCAGGAAGCCAGGAAGTTGAAAAGCCAACAAAAGCCCAAAGAGCATCACAATGTGTCTGCTCACCTCTGGAGAGAGAGATTTAGGAAGGAAACCAAGCAACTGCATGCACTGGGAAGCTGTGGAGAAAGGGGGATTGTGGCAACTACTCTAAAAAATAGTCTATTACTTAAATAAGCAAACCCAAATGTGTTTCAAACTAGCAGCGACCACACTGAGAGAGGATGCAGACAGCCCAGGAGCTCTGGGTACAGCTTTGACAACTCACTAGGCCTGGATGCAGCTGGGAAAACTACAGATTGTTGCTCAGCAGGCTGTAGGACTGCTAGCAGCAGGGCTCTCACCAAAAACGAGGATGTCCCTGCCCAGCATCCATGGCTGTGCCTCTGCTCTGTACTGTTTTGTTTGTGTAAGTCACATGAACTTCCAACGAAGTCCAAGCTATTGCAGGACAGCACACAAGATGTGAGGGTGCAGCCAGCCTCCTAGGGTCTCCTGGACACAGCTGCCAAATCTCCCATAAAGGCATGTTTCTAAATGATGTTGGTTTTTTTTTTTAAGCTATATTTGGAATGATGGAAAAGTTCTGGAGAGGGAGGCTGGTGATGGTTACCCAACACTGAATGTACTTAATGCCACTGAACTGTGCGCTTAAAATGAATTCAATGGTAAGTTTTATGTTATGTGTATCTAACAACAATTTAAAAGAAAATCCAAGGGAAAAAGCAGGCAGGAGATATTCAGAGCCATTTGACATAAAGAAGAGGGTGAGATGGCCCCACTGTGTGTCTGTGGCCACAAACTAGACCAGGCAACCTGGAGTCTGCTCCAGTCTTGGTTCACAAAGACACACTTGTGCTCATACTCAAAGAAGCACCAGGGCTAAAAAGGACACAAGGGAGAAGGACTGAGAAAGGACCAGGCCTCACCTCTTCCTCCACCATTGCTCGCTTCTGGGCGCTCCAGCTGTAGTCGGGATAATGCGAGATGGTCGTGGCGCTGCCAAAGTCACACAGCTTAATGGTCCCTTGGTTGCTAAGCAATAAGTTCTCAACCTGCAAAATTCCAGAAGACAGTCCTTATGAACGTGGGATGCAGACAGAGCCTGGGCCTCAGAAAAATCAAATAATAGCATGAGACAGGACCAACATCTTATCAGACAGCCCCTCTGTGTGGAGGTCAAGGCTGCTGGCCACCAGGACACCTGAGGACTTGCAAACTCCTGCAGCACCTCACTTGGGGAGGTGAAGCGGCAGGCTCCACACCCACTGTGCCCGAGAGGCAGGCCACGCCAGGATGAGGTATGCCACAGGAGTCAGCAGAGGGGCCTTCCTCCAAGGAGAGAAATGCAACGTCTTAAATTCTTTCTGATCAGAAGCAATATATTCATGTTTTAATTAAATGTATAACTCAAAAAATGTTTTAATGTTAGAATCAACCATAAATCAAACAGATAACCCCAATCAATAACACAAGACATACAAAGAGCCTTCAGGAAAGTCAGAAGATGCATGAATAGAATATGCCTATCATAACTACATCAAATGCATCAAGAACCTAGAAATATATCTAACAAAAGATGGACAAGAGACCACCTGTGCAGAAAACCATAAAATGACTGAGATACATTTTAAAATCCAAACCAAACAAGGAATTATATCACTCTCCCAGATGAGGTTCAATGTCAGAAAGCTGTCAGACCTGCCCCATCAACCCCAGGTCAAGGGCTGCAATGCAGGGCTCCCAGCCAGCTCTGGCCACCACAACTTCTGTGCAGTCCACCAGCCAGGAGTGGCTTTTATACTTTAAATGACTGGGGGAGGAATCAAAGGAAGATTAAGATTTCCTGACACATAAAATTACATGAAATTCCAATTCCATACCATAGTGTTACTGTGGTCCAGCCACACCCACTTGTTAAGTATCTATGAGCAGTCTACAGAGTAGGGGACAGGGTAAGGTGTCCTAGCAGGAGACCCAACAGCCAGCAGAGCCAACAATCTTACCTCTTAAAGTCTGAAACTTTGCTAAAAGTCTGTCAACCCCTGCTAGAGAGTCACTGTGGTTTCAATTAAATTCCCAAAAGCTTTTGGATGGAATTTGACAAAGTGATTAAAAAAAAATCTGTATAGAGACACAAAGAGCCAAAGAGGGCCACACCAGCCTGGGAGACCAGACATAGGTCTTTGTGCAAGACTCTGATAATGACACGAGAGCCTGGCCTAACGTCACCATCCAGTGAACACTGCCGAGACACCACGCCTATGTCAGGGTAGCAATGTGGGGACTGAGAGAGGATGGTGATTCAGCTCAGGTGCGAGGGAGCCATGTACCCACCACATGAGGAAAAGAGAACCCTCCCCTCACCAATGACAAGGGGGCCACCCATATGCATCAAGGCAGAACCACGTCCTCCAGAAGCAACACACAAGAGCATCAGGAGATGCTCCTGACCTAGGATGGTGATGACTTCTTCAATAAAATACAAACACATCGGAGTGACTGGTAGAAGACTCTTCCTTTCAGGAAAGAACACTGGCATCATGGGACACTTCCAGGAGAGCAGAAGTGCAACCATGGAGGAGAAGACGTGTGCCACACACAGCAGCACAAGCATCTGCATTGCACAAGGAAGGGACAGCAGAAAGATAGGACGTCCCTCAGGAGGAATCCAAATCCAACAAGTACGAGGAGACGGCCGGCCTCACTGACAGAAGGAGTGTACAAACTGCACACACCCAACAAGACCTGTTGAGGCTGAAGTGTCTGCAAAGCAAAAGCCGCAGAACCCTGTGAACTGCTGGACCATCCAGAGTTAGATGCACACACCCTCCAACCACAGTTCCCTGCAGGTCCCTGCCCTACAGAAGATGTCCACTGCGTGGACCAGCCAGACAAGGATGTCCACATGGTGCAGAGAAGCACAGACCACCACAAACAAGAAAAGTAAAACAGACGTGCATGCCATCCACAGTAGAAAAGAACACAGTAAAGTGTAGTCGTACAACAGATCTACAAGGCAGGGTTATACAAAAGACAGAAAATCTCAATATTGTAACACAAAGCAGAAAAAGGCAGGTACTAAAGAGTGTGCAGTGCACATCTTGATTCATGACAGCCAGGAGCAGGAAAACCAGGTTACCTTCTATGTGGGAAGGACGGCCCTGTGTGCAACCAGGGGTGGGGCAGCCTGACACCCTCTGCACAGTGGGACCTTGCAATGGGAGGCCACAGTCACACTGTGGCACAGCAGGGGCCTCTCACTGGGAGAACAGTGATGCTAAGCCCAGGCTAAGTACACAAGGAGACTCTTCACTGATTTTATCTTTTGTTCTTTACTTTCTTTTTTTTGTGTGGTACTGGGGGTGGAACCCAGGGTCCTTCTACCTCTGAGCTATACCCCCCAGCCCTATTTTATGTTTTTCATTTAGAAACAGGGTCTCACTAAGTTGCTGAGAGCCTCACTAAGTTGCTGAGGCTGACTTCGAACCTGCGATCCTCCTGTCTCAGCCTCCCAAGTACTGGGATTACAGGCACGTACCACCACGTTTGGCTTGTTCTTTACTTTACTTAGAACAAACACAATCTATCACGTTTTAAAGATGTAAACCAGAAGATTCCTGATGCTGCAAGAAAATTCACTCGCCACTCAGTGCCCACCAAGGAGCCACTGGGGTCAAAGGGCTGCCCACAGGAGAGCCCTCACTTCCCCACATCAGAAAAGGGCCTCAGGCACTGTGGTTCCTGGAGGTCTTGAAACCTCAAAAAACCTTCTTGCTGAAAGCTACTAGGAGTGCTGGATAGAATGGGCCAAAAAAGAAAGAGAAAAAAAAGTACAAAAGAAAGAAGAGAGAAGGAAGAGAGGAAAGAGGAAGAGAAGGTCTCTGGCCCTGCCCAGGAGCAGCGAGAACATGGGTTTCTATGGCTGCCCAGGAAGATGGTCCTGGGCCCCACAGGTTTGTCACAGCATCTGGCCAACTAGTTACCTCAGACCCTGGTTCTCCAGACCTCTCCGTATTCAGGGCCCAGGCAGGAGGTCAGGGTCACCTGAGGTTCACAGCCTGATGGAAGAACCCCTCCCAGTGGAAGGCACAGGGACAGAATCCACCTCCAACCAGACACGCTCAGTAGAACACTGCCTCCAGAACCCAGGTCTGGATGTGCTGGGGAACGAGGAGGACCAGCCTCGGGGCTGTCCCCTGGTGGGCACATGAGTGGAGCCTCGTGCCAGGGGATGCCACACACACAAAGGTCAGAGACTCAGGAGGCAGTCCAGCAAGCCCATAGTCAGACCCCTTCCTGGGCCAAGGTGACCACGGCCCTGGGTATGCGGCCAGGGCGGGGGGAGGTGGAGAGAGGGACAATGCCCCACCTCATGTCTCACAGGTGAAGAGCATGAAAAGGCCAACCTGAGTACTCAGAGGAACCCCCCTGAGAGACTGGATGCTTCTCCAAAGCCCACAGGGGTTGGGGGGACTCTGAGGCTCATAGGCTTCAGGAGCCACCACACTTTGGGGAAAACTAGGGAAGGTTGCCACAGAGCAGACCTGAACTGAGCCCCTGTAACATTCATTTTGCTGGGCAGTTAACAGTGCTATGACTACAAGGGAACAAGAAACACCTCGACTCCCCCAGAGACCTGCACACAAGCATCTGGGCTGAAATGGCTTTCAAGCTCTTCAGCAGAAACAGTCTGCTTCAGTGAGGAGGGGTCAGGTCAAGGACAAGCTTCATGGATATTGGATAGCTCTCACAAAGCCTGGTTTTGTTTTGTTTTGTTTGTTTTTTGTTTTTTTGTGGTACTGGGGATTGCACCCAGGGCATCCAAGCTACATTCCCAGCCCTATTTTACTTTTTATTTGGAAACAGGGTCTCCAAATAAGTTGCTGAGAGCCTGGCTATGTTGCTGAGGCTGGCTTTGAACTGCAATCCTCCTGTCTAGCCTCCCAAGTACTGGGATTACAGGTGTGCACCACAACACCTGACTAAGACTGGGTTTTAAAGGCACGACAAGGGAGTAAAAACTAGGCCACAACCAGAATTGGCACGTACAGCTTTAAAAATGTTATTGTAAGAATACATAAGCAGTTCCAATGAACCAAACACACAAGCAATAAAAAGACAGAAAAAGGTCAAAATGAAAGGAAGTTAACTGAAGAATAACATACTGATAACCACAACCACAACCTTCAAGTTTGCTGATTAACAGTCAGGAAAGGCAAAGTCAACACATGAGATGGGACTTCCAGCCAAGCTGGCAAATGCTGAGAAGGGCAATTCCAACAGAGTGGCAGAGGTCCATGGGACAGAGAGGCAGCGCTGCCTATAGATGGAGAGGTAGGGCCACAGCAGCCCTGAGGCTGATGTGCAGGGACCCCTCCACAGACACGCTGCTCTGCCAAGGCCAAGATGGCCAGGACACTTACATCCAGGGCAGGGGCTAGGCAGGGAATCTTCCCAGACCCCTCAGGTACAGACAACCAGGGAGAGCAGGGAGCACTGGCCCCGAACCACACAGGCGACAGTGCCTGCGACCAGCAGGCAGAGTGACCACAAAGCCTCACTTATTGAAGAGGCCAGCACCCTAGCCAGGGGACCAGTGCACGAAGGGACCCAGCAAGCACCTGGGATCATAGCTGGTACCTTGAGATCTCTATGGATGATGGGCGGCTTCTGTCTGTGCATGTGCTGCACTGCTCTGCATGTCTGGTAAAAGATCTTCAGAACGGTGTCACACGACAAAGGGCCTTTAGATTCAATTCTCTTTAGAAATTCCACCAGCTGCCCTAAAAGAGACAATTGAATTTAATCACCCTGGGGCTAACAGATGGCATGCCCACCCTGGCCTGCGGGCTCCAGTCCTGAAGGCACCTGCTGGCTTTTTTGACACTGCAATCTGGTGCACCCAGACCACACAGCTGGTGCCATTCCCAAATACTCCTTCAGCTGCGGCAGGAAGGACTATGGGTAGGAGGTCTGGCTGCAACACTAGGTGGGGCACCCCAGGAGCAGGAATAGGGATGAGGGGGTCACAGGAGAGCTGACATAGAGCAGCCCAGGAACAGCACGAGAAGCAAAAGCAATCGTGCCACAGAGCCCCAAGAGAGAAAAACACACCTGCTGCAGCTGGTGGAGGAAGGACCAAAGACACAAAAGCATCCCAGGGCCTCTCAGAGCACACTACAAGCCACCTGAGACAATGGAGTCAAGCATGCCACTAGTGGTAGCTACAAAGAGAAATGACCACAGGGGAGAACTCTACAAATATCCCCAGTGAAGTAATCACTGAGTCTTAGGTAGCACAGGGCAATCCACCTGCTAACATGACGGGTCCATAAGTACAAGCACAACCGGGAACCTGCAGACTGGGGTGGGCACATGGGCTCCTGCATCCCAGCCAGCCAGGCCCTGGCTCCACAGCCCAGTGACCCCCAGCCTGCTGTGACCCTGTGCTTGTTCGACCAAGGAAACCAGGGTTCTCAGGCTGGGCTGTCTAGCCCTGCACAGGAAGCACTGTGCAGCCCCATTTGGCATCCACAGGCTGCTCAAACTCCACTGCCATTTTCCCCGGCACTTCCCTATTCTAGACACGGCCCCAAGAGTGGCACGGCCCCTGTGACCTCTTCACCCTGTGCCCCATCTGGCCTGCAACCCCTGTGCCCCTGCAACCTGTTCTCCACAGAGCAGCCCTGTGACCTCTCTGCTCCACACATTCCAGGCCCCCACCTGGCACCAGAGCCAAGGCCATGGCCACAGCTGAGGTTCCACAATCAGCAGATTGCAGCCACCCACTCTCAGTACCCTCGTCTGCCCCCTGCCCTCCAGCCACGAAGGCCTCCCTCTGTCCCTGCCACAGGACCTTTGCCCCGGCTGCACCTCAGCTGGGTGACCCCCACCCTTGTCCCCTTCAGCTCCCAACCCAAATACCTCCTTCCAGGGACCTTTGCCCACCCCATCTCAATGGGTACCCCTCCCTGCCCTCATTTTCTCCCCAGCACTGGCAACTACCACACCTCAACTCCAACTTCAGCGGAGTCTGTCAGCTTTGCCTGGATGTGCAGACCCCTGGTGGCTGCGCAGGGCTGTGCCAACAGGCAGGTTTCAGAAATACAGCAGAATTAGGCTCTACCATCTGGAGGGCAGCATCCACAGCCTTGCACCTGGGCAACCTCAAAGCGACATGTGCCGTGCCGCCTCTGGTCTCACTGCAGCTTGGAAGTGGGGCCCCTGTAATCTGACTTTCGAGCACAAACCCCACAGCATAGCCCAGGCAGAACTCCCACTCAGTCTCTGTGGCACTCAGGATTCCAGATGCACATCTCAACAGCACTGGGTGTTCCCCCAGCCAGAATGACCTCAGGCCCCGCTCGCCAGCCTGTGAACCACACCTGCTTCACAGGCTCTGTACCAGACCTGGAGGAACAGGGCACCCTTGAGAGGAATGGGGGAACCCTCAGAGGAATGGGGGCTCCGGGAAAGTTGGCCAGGCCTGGGTGAGGTCACGCAGAGAAGGGGTGACAACCAGACCTCTGGGCAGGGCCAGTCACAATGTCAGCATTAACCAGCCTGTGTTCAGTGGTCCACTCTCAGTGAGAATTAAGGGGTTGTTTTTAAAAATAAAAACTGCACATGCAGCAGAGTAAGAAATGGTTAACAACACTCCCTCCCCCTCAGAGCTTCCCCACCACAGGTAGAGAATGTACTGCTCTTGGCCTCACAGCCCACCCATAGTGAGGGCAGGATGGGGGGCTTTCCAGAGGGGTATCAGAGGGGACCTGCTGGCAGGAGAGGTCTGCAGCCTGTCCTGGGAGACTGACCTCAGGGTTCCTTCAGTGGACCTGCTGTCACATGGGGGGTTCCCAAGTCTCCTTGTTTCTCAACGGTCCTGCAACTGTTCCCCACACCAAGCAAGTCCTGGACAGCACAATGGAGCGTGTCCACAGCACCCTGGCAGCACCCTTCACAGTGCATGCATTTGTTAGCTCCCCTCACGGTGATCAAGACTTTGGATCACCAAAAAGGGAGTCTGGCAGGGGGACTGGACCCCTGTGTTCCCCCCACCGCACAGCCCAAGGACAGGACTGTGCCCATTCCTGCCACCTCCTCCACACCACCTTGGGGAGCGCCACGGAGTATACTGGAAGTGAGCAGCCTCACTTCCCTCCCAGTTCCTGCTCCAACCTTCCAAAACTAGGATTCCAACAACCAGGATCTACAGCATGCAAAAGCTTTCTGATGTCCCAAAAGAAGGAATGAGGTACACAAATGGGCCTTGTCACCAGTGTCAGGGAAAACGGGATGGGCAGATGGGGGCCTTCCTGGCCTCAAGGTGTACTCTGACCTGGCCATCTGTCCCACCGAGAAACACAAGGCCCAACCAGGAACAGCAGCCACAAGCAGCAAACGAAGTGGTCAAGGACACAGTAGCCTGGTCAAGTACTTTGAGGTAGCCAAAAACTAAGGAAAGAGCTGGGCATGGTCATGCACACCTGTAATCCCAGTACTTGGGAGGCTGAGACAGGAGGATCACATGTTCGAGGACAGCCTCAGCAAGTAGGGAGACTCTCATCAACCTAGCGAGACCCTGTTTCAAAATAAAAATAAAAATAGGGCTGGGGGTGTAGCTCAGAGGTAGAATGACCCCTGGGTTCAATTCCTAGTAACACACACACACACACACACACACACACACACACACACACACACACTCTCCTAGAAACACACACACACACACAAAAAAAAAAAAAAAAAAAAAAAAAAAAAAAAAAAAAAAACAAAACTAAGGAAAACTGCACAGCCTTTAAGCACAGTGGGCAGTGAATAGCAGCCCCCTCGTGGGTGGGTCACCTACCCACAGTTTCAGTTATCCACAGCCAACTACAGTCTGAGAACATACATGGAAAATTCCAGAAATACAAAATGCTTACGTTCTAAGTCGCATGCCATTTTGAATAGCGTGATGAAACCTCGTGCTGACCCGTTCCCTCCCACAGGACAGGACTGTCCCTTTGTCTAGTGTGTCTGCACTGTGTAAGGGTTGCAGTGGCTCAGTACTTGTCCTGGTTATCAGATCACTATCCTGGATGAGTGAGAGGGAAGGGAGCTGGGGCCTGCAGGCAGACAGCAAGGACACAGCTGGAGGAGTCCACAGCCTCATCGCAACGCTGTGTATAGGGTCCAGTATTATCTGCGGTTTCAGGCATCCACAGGGGGCCTTGGAATGAATGCCCTGAGGATAAGGGGACAACGTACTGGTGTGAAAAAATGCTTGATACCACCAGTGTTTAAAAAGGAACAGAGCACACAGGAAAACCTAAGCATCTATTCAACTTTGTATTGTCTCTATTTTTCAATGAACATGTGATCTTTTGTAATTAAACAATCACAAACACCTATGAAGGGGAAGGTTCCAGGCGAAGGCCTGAGCAGGAAGAATGCACAGCAGCAGTGCTGGCATTTCCCAGCTTGTGAAGGAAAGGCCCGGAGTGCCCAGACCAAGTTCCCAGACACCACACGCTGCCAAGAGCCCAGGGCTACCCGGAGAAAACGAGGGTTGTGAAAAACAGATAGCAACTCAGGAGGCTTTATAACCAACTGCAATACAGGAAACCGACAGGGTCCTGGTAGGTGTGTGGGAAGATGTCACAGAGACATTCTAGGGACAGCTGGAGACAGCTTGACATGCACTGTACGTGACATGCCATCATCAATTTACAGCAGCATTCCTAGGTGCAAAACCAGGGCTGCAGTTATACTGGAAGACGCCCCTGTTCTCGAGTAGCACTTGAGAACAAGGATTCCTGGCCTTGATGTCTGAGACTCATCTTTCAATGGTTCAGCAAGAACATGCAGGGAGATAAAGCAACTGCAAGACACTGCTAAAAACTGATGAATCCAGTGTATCCGCAGCTCTTCTTTCAGGTTTCCTGGAAGCTTAAAATTTCAGAATAAAAAAAATTGAGAAAACAAAACATCTGCAGGGGATTTGAAGAGTTAATGTAACCTGTGACCTGACAGCATCTCCTCAGCCCAGGCCGTCATCCTGTCTTCTCCCACCCCACAGCAGTGAACCCTCAACCCACGCTCAGCAGGATGACTGCAGCAACAGGCACCAGGGGAACCACGGCAGGCAGGGCCGTGAGAGGGCCCTCGGGTGAGAGGGAAGGGGTTGGAGCCCTGCAGGCAGATGGGCAAGGGCAGTGGAGGCACAGCTGGAGAGGAAGCCCTGCCCTGCCAGGGGCCCAGGGCATCCATGCAGGCCAAGTGGAGGAGCTCTGCACCTGACAAGCACCTCTGCTTATGCACAAAGCACCCTGATAAGGCCGCCCAGGCCCCACTCCCTCCCCTTGGCACAGGACGCAGGCTCACTTGAGGCTGTGCTACTGCTGTACCCCGCGCCTCTCCTGCCAGCTAAGCACGTGTTTCTGCTACCTTCTCCGCCTCTAGCCTTCTCCTCTGTCTTCTGCCTGCCTCCATCATTCTGTGCCTACTCTGGCCATCACAATGGCTTTTCTGGGGGCCACTGAGGAAGGACTGGCTATGGTGGCAGCTCTCACATGGCTGGGCTTACTTCTATGGCTCCCTGCCTCAGTCTCCCCCTCTCTCGGCCTTTCTCCCCACATTCACTGCCTGGGTGATGGAAATACAAGCACCCACAGCTGCATCCCTCAGGGAAGCATCCCTTGTCATGGCATCACACATCCCAAGGCAGAGCTGGGAAGGACACAGCACACAGCAGACCCTGGACAGCAGAGCTCCACAGTGGAGGAGCTCGCCACCCGAGTCTCCTCTCCACTTTGCACACAATCTGGGGCTCAGCAAAGCCAGGGTCTTGCCTCAGGCATCACCCAATCACTTGCTCAACCACTCCACCCCCAGAACATTCTGCAAGGTGCCCCCCCTTCCATCAACCTCTCCCTGTCCTGCCAACGGACTAAGGAGCCTTCCCGTCACCTTCTTGGGCTTGACTTTGATGAGATCACATGCTCACATAGAGCCCCTCCACACATACACCTCCTGACCACACAGCGACGAAGAGTGCGCTGCCAGAGATCTTCCTTCCTGTTCACACACTTTCACCAAGGACCGCTGCATGCCAGGCATCCTGCCACTGGAAAGACGTGACAATACCCTACTCTCTGGAGCTGGCAGCCCAGTGAGGGACACACACAAGCCCATTCCAGATGATGCAGAGGCTACTAGACAGCTGGTCCATTCTTCCAATTAAGACCAATGTATTTTCAGGAGACCCTGAGAATATTTTACAATTTTTAAATATGATGCAAAGCAACAACTTAGGCTCCAGGGACTTTACCTTTACAGAGCTCTGTGAGCAGGAGAAACTCGGCCTGCCCAGTGTCCGATTCTTCTTTTCCTATGGATGCTGCAGAACAGAACTGGACAATGTTGGGGTGGCCGGAAAGTTTTTTCTGCAGATGTTGTGTTAAAGGAGAATGTGCACAAACGTCCACAATTCTACGTACTTAAAAATAAACAGGCCGGGCATGGTGGCGCACGCTTGTAATCCCAGTACTTTGGGAGGCGGAGACCGGAGGATCCGGGTTCGCGGCCAGCCTCAGCTCTCTCGCTCTCTCGCTGTCTCTCTCTCTCTCTCTCTCTCTCTCTCTCCTTAGTGAGGCCCTCCGCAACTTCGTGAGACCCGGTTTCAAAATAAAGTATAAAAAATAGGGCCGGGGGCGTAGCGCGGAGGTAGAACGCCCCTGCGTTCAATCCCCGGTACCGCAAAAAAATAAATAAATAAATAAACATATACAGCATTAAGAGACCATGGCCACGATACCTGAACAGCCTCAGTCTCAGCACATCCAAGCAGAAAGAAGGGAAAGGCCAAGAGACGGCACAAGAAGGCCAAGGGTATGGGAGGAAGCAAGTGCAAGGACAGCAGTAACGCAGGCAGGCGGCAGGCAGAGGTCCTTGGGGCGGCACAGTGGGAGGCTGAGGAGCGGTGGTATCCACTCTACTCACCACTAGGTAGCCACCAGCCGTCCGGAGTGGACAGAGCTTGGAGAGATGTGGCCAGCAGTGAAGATGACACCCCTGCTCAAGGAGTTCACACGTAGCAGAGGAGAGCAGGAAAGGAAAGCCCCATGGACTTGCCACTGCTGCAGGATGAGGAGGCCCAGCAGGGTGGTCAACGGGAAGCTACACTGAGGCCTGCTGGGACCACAGCTGTCGCCCATGCCATCAGAGAGACAGGGCAGTGCTCCCCCTGGGACCTGGCAACCCGCCCACCCACTGGTGTAGAGACCTCTTGGGTAGGAACAATGACCCCTTCCCAACACTTCTGAATCATTTACTATAATCCCAAGAATAAAGAACAGGGAAGAAAACTCCAGAAAGTCTTATAAGAAAAAAAGGCCAATTTTAACACATCAAACAAAATGTCACAAACTGGGTTTGGTGGTGCAGAACTGTAATCCCAGTACTTAGGAGGCTGAGACAGGAGGATCACAGGTTCAAGGCCAGCCTCAGCAATTTAGTGAAGCCCTAAGCAACTTAGCGAGACCCTGTTTCAAAATTAAAAAAAAAAAAATTAGGGCTGGGGTGTTGCTCAGAAGTAAAATGCCCCTGGGTTCAATCTCCAGAACCACCACCAAGGAAAAAAAAAACAGAACATTACAGAGCAGCCTCCTGGCAGCTGGCATCAGCCTGACGCAAACTGGTCCTCTCTACATGACAGCGTTGGCTCTCAGTTCCAGGAAAAGGATACCAAGAAGCAAACTTCCTGAATGATGGCTCTGTTCTTTTCTTCTTCGTTGGAGAGTAACCTCTGTTAGGGAAAAGCACATGAAAAAGTTGAAGACTGTTTACCTTCCACTTTACATAACACCGTATCTCAGACAGACAGCCTGGAGAATACAAGCACCTTATCTAGAAGCATGCAAGCTATTTAACTGTACTTTCACACCTGACCCGACCCTGACTTAGAGACCATGAAAGGGCCTTCATGAGCCAAGGGCACAAGACGAAGTCAAGCAGGAGCCTCTTCTCCAAGCAGGCCGGAGTGAAACAAGATAGTCAAGGAGAATGAGAGGAGATGCTCAGAGGGACATGGGCACGCACTGTGGACTGCCAACACCACGCCCCTGGGGTCCACCAGGCAAGGCGGGTCACCCTGGGTGCTTCCCAGCCTCTAGCAAATTGGGCCTGCGGCAGTATGTCAGGACAAAACCAGTGCCACCCCACCTTGCATCTATGTCATAGGTAGCCTCCCACCATGACCCCTATTTGCAGATGTCCTGAGGAACTATATTCTGCATGAATGACTTTCTGTGTGTGTGTGTGTAGATTTGGGGATTGAACCCAGGGGCATTCTACCTCTGAGTTCCACCCCCAGCCCGATTTTTTTTTTTTTTTTTTTTTGCGGTACCGGGGATTGAACGCAGGGGCGTTCTACCTCCGCGCTACGCCCCCGGCCCTATTTTTTTATACTTTATTTTGAAACCGGGTCTCACGAAGTTGCGGAGGGCCTCACTAAGGAGAGAGAGAGAGAGAGAGAGAGAGAGAGCGAGCGGGCGCTCTGAGGCTGGCCGCGAACCCCGATCCTCCGGTCTCCGCCTCCCAAAGTACTGGGATTACAAGCGTGCGCCACCACGCCCGGCTTTTTTTTTCTTTATTTTGAAACAGGGTCTCATTAAATTGCGGAGGGCCTCACAAGTAGCTGAGGCTGGCCACGAACCTGCGATCCTCCTGTCTCAGCCTCCCATGTACTGGGATTACAAGCATGTACCACTACGCATGGCTCATGAATGACTTTAAACCCCTCCAATTCCTGGACCCTTATTTGGCACATGGAGCTGAGAGGCTACGACCCCATGGTGAGGTCACTCTCATGCCTCCCTCTAAGGCTGACCAGCTAGCTCCCCCAGTGACACAGAAACATTCCAAGAAAGTCCTCAACCCAAGCTGGAAAAGTAGGCTCTAAGGTGAGCCATGAGAAAACAGAAAAGACGAGATGACAAACAGATACAGACTGTGAAACAGATGGAAAATGAGTACTCAGGAACCATCTCTAAAAACAGCCCCAGAAACTTCTTTACAATAAATCAAAAACCCCATCAAAGCTGGGCGTGGTGGCGCACGCTTGTAATCCCAGTACTTGGGAGGTGGAGACCGGAGGATACGGGTTCGTGGCCAGCCTCAGCTACTTAGTGAGGCCCTCCACAACTTTGTGAGACCCGGTTTCAAAATAAAGTATAAAAAATAGGGCCGGGGGTGTAGCTCGGAGGTAGAACACCCCTGGGTTCAATCCCTGGTACCACAAAACAAAACAAAACAAAACAAAACAAAACACCATCAAATGTTCAGTCTTATTACCTTTAATGCATACTCTCTGCCACTTCCCAGATCTTGGGCTTCATATACAAATGCAAACCCTCCTGAAAATAAAAATATTTGTCAGTTCGGTGCTTTGATTTAAGCTTAAAAATACCTTTACTAAGTAAAATACAAACCAGATTTGTGGCCATGGACAGTAATTTGCTTTCCACAAAAAACTATGGCCCAATTTCTATGCACTGACTTTACACGTTCCGCTTCAGAGACAGGAAGGAAAAGCCTCAGGCAGATCAACGAAGGGGAAGAAGCAGGGGGAATCAGCAAAACCAAGCCAGTATTCTGAAAACAAATAGGCAACACTGATAAATTCTAGGCTGACTGATCAAACTCAGAGGAAGGCTGATGCGAAGAGTACAGGCTGCTATCTGGAGCAAGAAAGGGGGCATTGCTGCCCTGAAGTCAAAGTCCAGGCACGGTGGTCCACGCCTGTCATCAGGCAAGAGGGTCACAAGTTCAAGGTCAACCTCAGCAACTTGGCAGGACCCTGTCTCAAAATAAAAAAGGGCTAGGGATGCAGCTCAGTGGTAGAATGTCCCTAGCTTCAACACCCAGTACTAAAAAGAAAATCACTCATGACTACGGACCACAGAATTTTTAACAAGTTCTTAATTCTAATACAATATCAACCAATCAAACTCAAACGATACAAAACAGGGATACTACACTGTGACGAGACAGAGATGGTTTCATATTTGAAAATTAAGTTCTGTAGTTTTTAGGTTTAATTTGCTTAGCTTTTTATAGCTTCCCACAGGTAGAAAATCACATCATGAAATTTAAAACTCTCAGCAAACCAGGAACAGGAAGAAAACTCCTTGACCTGACAGAGGGCAGCAGCAACATCGCACCTGATGGTGGAGCCCAGCAGCAAGGCAAGGGCATGAGCTCTCATCCCTGAAATTCAACATGGTCCCGGAGGTTCCCGCCAGAGGACTCAGACAAGGAAAAGAAATGAAAGGCACCCAGATCACAAGGAAGAAGTAAAAACATTTTTATTTGCAGATAACATGATCCTCTATGTACAAAACCTGGTGAAATCTTAAAAAGAAAAGAAAGCTACTGCAACTAATAATAATAAATTAGTTTAGGAAGGTTGTAGGATATACGAGCAAGATATAAAAATTAAGCCAGGCACAGTAGCGCAAGCCCGTAATCCCAGTACTTGGAAGGCTGAGGCAATAGGATTATAGGTTCAAGGCCAGCAGTGTATGTTAACTTAGCAAGATCTTGTTTCCAAATAAAAAATAAAATAGAGCTGGTAGTGTAGCTCAGAGGCAGAATGCCCCTGAGTTCAATCCCCAGTACCACCAATACAAAAAAAAAATACAAAAATCAATTATGTTTCTATACATTGAAGGTTAGGCAGAGATTTTTTTTTAGACCTAAGCACAAAAGCATAATCCATTTAAAAAATAATCAAGATGGGCACAGTGGCACACACCTGTCATCCCAGTATTTGGAAGGCTGAGACAGGAGGAACACAGCCAACCTCAGAAACTTAGCAAGTCCCTCTGCAACTTAGTGAGACCCTATTTCCAAAGAAAAAAGAAAAAAAAAAAGGGCTGTAGGTGTAAGCTCAGAGGTAGAATGACTCTGAGTTCAATCTCCAATACCACAAAACAAGAAAAAAAAAAGGATCAATGAACTATATCAAATAAGAAAATTTTGTTCTTTTAAATATACTGGTTAGCCGGGCGTGGTAGAGCACGCTTGTAATCCCAGTACTTGGGAGGCTGAGACAGGAGGATCACAAGTTTGCAGCCAGCCTCAGCTACTTAGTGAGGCCCTCTGCAACTCAGTAAGACCCTGTTTCAAAATAAAGAATAAAAAGAGCCAGTAGTGGTGGCACACGTTTGTAATCCCAGTACTTGGGAGGCTGACACAGGAGGATCCAGGTTCGCAGCCAGCCTCAGCTACTTAGTGAGGCCCTCCACAACTTCGTGAGACCCAGTTTCAAAATAAAGGATAAAAAATAGGGCCGGGGGTGTAGCTCGTATACACGCTGGTTAGGTTTTGCAAATCGCATATCTGATAAAGGACTTCTATCCAGAAAATATAAAGAAAACCAGAACATAAATTTTTTTTCTTGTGCATAGTACTGGGAATTGAACACAGGGTCGTTCTACCAATGAGCTACACTTCCAGCCCTATTTTTTTTTCAATTGGGCATTGCAATTTCCTACAAATGACATGATTTTGTTCTTTTTTTTTTGCGGTACTGGGGATTGAACCCAGGGGCATTCTACCTCCGAGCTACACCCCCAGTTCTATTTTTTATTCTTTATTTTTGAAACAGGGTCTCACTAAGTTGCAGAGAGCCTCACTAAGTAGCTGAGGTTGGCTGCAAACCTGTGATCATCCTATCTCAGTCTCCCAAATACTGGGATTACAAGCGTGTGCCACCACACCTGACTTTATGTGCCACACACATTCTGACTTTCTTTTGGAAAGATATCAAGGAGTAGAATAGTTGGGTCATATGGTGGTTCCATTACTATTTTTTTGAGGAACCGCCAAATGGTCTCCATACTGATTACCTAATTTACAACTCCACCAACAGTATACGAGAGTTCCTATTTCCCCACAATTTACTTTATTTATTTATTTATTGTGTATGTATGTGCACATGCACAGTACTGGGGATGAAACCCAGGGGCATTCTACCTCCACGCTACACCCCCCAGCCCTTTTTATTTTTTGTTTTGAAACAGGGTCTTGCTAGGTTGCCCAGGCTGCCCTCAAACCTGCGAACCTCCTGTCTCAGCCTTTAAAATTTTTTTTTAAATTTTACTTTCTTTTATTGTGATACTGGGGATTGAACCCAGAGGTATTCTACCTCCAAGCTACAACCCAGCCCTATTCTATTTATTTAAATTTGAAACAGGGTCTTGCTAGGTTGATAAGAGTCTCACTATTTGCTGAGGCTGTCCTCGAGCCTGGGATCCTCCTGTCTCTGCCTCCCAAGTACTGGGATTACAGGCATGCACCACCTCGCCCAGCTCTGTCTCAGCCTTTTGAAAATTTGTTTTGAAATAGGATTCCGCCGGGCATGGTGGCGCATGCTTGTAATCCCAGTACTTGGGAGGCTGAGACAGGAGGATCGCAGGTTCAAGGCCAGCTTCAGCTACTCAGTGAGGTCCTCTGCAACTTAGTGAGACCTGTTTAGAAATAAAGAATAAAAAATAGGGCTGGGGTGTATCTTGGAGGTAGAATGCCCCTGGGTTCAATCCCCAATACCACAAAAGAAAAAAGAAATAGGATCTCACTAAATTACTATGCATTGGCCTCAAACCTGTGATCCTCCTGCCTCAGTTTCCCAAGTACTGGGATTACAGGCATGCACTACCCCACCAGCACAACAGAATGTGTGTGTGTGTGTGTGTGTGTGTGTGTGTGTGTGTGGTGTTTGGGATTGAACTCAGGGGCATTCTGCCTCTGAGCTATACCCCCATCCTATTTTATTTTTTATTCAGAAACAGGGTCTCACCAGGAGGATGGCAGGTTTGCGGCCAGCCTCAGCTACTTAGTGAGGCCCTCCACAACTGAGTGAGACCCTGTTTCAAAATAAAGAATATAAAATAGGGCTTGGGGTGTAGCTCAGAGGTAGAATGCCCATGGATTCGATTCCCAGTACCACAAAAAAAAAAAAAAAAGAAATAGGGTCTCACTAAATTGCTGAGGCTGGCTTCAAACCTGCAATTCTCCTGTCTCAGCCTCCCAAGTACTGGGATTACAAGTGCACCACCATGCCTGGGTCTAGCTCCAACAACAGAATTTCAATGAGCAAAAGAACAAAGCCAGCCAGGTAATCCCAGTATTTGGGAGGTTGACACATGAGATCATGGGTTTGAGGATAGCCTCAGCAACACAGTGAGAAACTCAGCAACCTAGCAAGACCCTGTTTCAAAACTAAAACTAAAATGGGCTGGGGATGTAGCTTGGAGGCAAAATGCCTCTGGGTTCAATCCCCAGTTCCACACACACACAAAAAAAAACACACATGAACAAAGATCTGGTACTGGCAGGTAAGTACATGACAAGGTGTTCTACTAGTCTCCACTAGGGCAATGCAAATTCAAACCACTGAACACCTATCAGAACCTCTAACATTTTTTTTTTTTGCGGTACCGGGGATTGAACGCAGGGGCGTTCTACCTCTGCGCTATACCCCCGGCCCTATTTTTTTTATGCTTTATTTTTGAAACCGGGCCTCACGAAGTTGCGGAGGGCCTCGCTAGGTAGAGAGAGAGAGAGAGAGAGAGAGAGAGAGAGACAGAGAGAGAGAGAGAGGAGAGATCGATTGATCGATCGCATGCGCACGCTCGCTGAGGCTGGCCGCGAACCCGGATCCTCCGGTCTCCTCCGGATCCGGGTTCCAAAGTACTGGGATTACAAGCATGCGCCACCACGCCCGGCCCCTCTAACATTTTAAAAACTCAACTGTGGCCAGGCGTGGTGGCGCATGCTTGTAATCCCAGCACTTGGGAGGCGGAGACCGGAGGATCCGGGTTCGCGGCCAGCCTCAGCTACTTAGTGAGGCCCTCGCAACTTCGTGAGACCTGGTTTCAAAATAAAGTATAAAACATAGGGCCGGGGGTGTAGCTCGGAGGTAGAATGCCCGTGGGTTCAATCCCTGGTACCGCAAAAAAAAAAAAAAAAAACTCAAATGTGGTTTAGGATCTGGAACAACCAGAATGCTTATACACTGCTCTTGGAAACGTCAAATGGTACAACCACTTTGGAAACCATTTTAGCAATTTCTCTAAAAATTAAACACGTATGAACTATGTGCTCCCGACCATGGGTATAAATGTACAATCGTAAAACTATAAAAGTGTAAGCCGGGCGTGGTGGCACACACTTGTAATTCCAGTACTTGGGAAGCTGAGACCAGAGGATCCGGGTTCATGGCCAGCCTCAGCTACTTAGTGAGGCCCTCTGCAACTTAGTGAGACCCTGTTTCAAAATAAAGAATAAAGCTGGGCGTGGTGGCGCATGCTTGTAATCCCAGTACTTGGGAAGCGGAGACCGGAGGATCTGGGTTCGCGGCCAGCCTCAGCTACTTAGTGAGGCCCTGTGCAACTTCGTGAACCCAGTTTCAAAATAAAGTATAAAAAATAGGGCCGGGGGTGTAGCTCGGAGGTAGAACGCCCCTGGGTTCAATCCCTGGTACCGCCAAAAAAATAAAATAAAATAAATAAATAAATAATAAAAATAGGGCTGGGGGTGTGGCCTGGAGGTAGAATGCCCCTGGGTTCAATCCCTGGTACCACACACACAAAAAAAAACTATAAAACTGTAGAAAAGCTGGGCACAGTGGCACATGCCTGTAATCCCAGCAACTAGGGAGGCTAAGGCAGGAGAATTGCAAGTTCAAGGCCAGCCTCATCAACTTATCGAGACCCTTTCTCAAAATTAAAAAATAAGCGGAGTATGGTGGTGCATGCTTGTAATCCCAGTACTTGGGAGGCTGAGACTGGAGGATCCGGGTTCGTGGCCAGCCTCAGCTACTTAGTGAGGCCCTCCGCAACTTAGTGAGACCCTGTTTCAAAATAAAGAATAAAAAATAGGGCTGGGGGTGTAGCCTAGAGGTAGAATGCCCCTGGGCTCAATCTCTGTTACTGCAAAAAAATAAAATAAAATAAAAAATAAAAAATAAAAAATAAAGGCCAGGCGTGGTGGTGCATGCTTGTAATCCCAGTACTTGGGAGGCTGACACAGGAAGATCGCAGGTTCAAAGCCAGCCTTAGCAACTTAGTGAGGCTCTCAGCAACCTGGTGAAACCTTGTTTCCAAATAAGAAATAAAATCAGGCTGGGGGTATAGCTTGGAATTAAATGCCTGTGAGTTCAATCCCTAGTACCCCCTCCAAAAAATTAAAAAATAAAAAGGGCTGGGAATGTAGCTCAGAGGTAGAGCACCCCTGGGTTCAATTCCTAATACTGGGGGTAGGTGAGCTGTAGAAAAAAACATGAGAAAAAAAATTAAGAGCAGGATCCCAACATGCTACATTTGTTAGATACACACCTATCTAACAATCTGTTTCCAAAATCAATTAATGCACCCTGTGGACACACAGGGTGGAAATCCTGGCCCAATGGAGCTCTCCTCCATCAAGACTACCCTCCGTGACCTTCTGGAACTAGCAGCCAAGAGTTCTGACCGCATGAGAACTCTGCGACTGCCATTCAATTCCAAATGTTCCCTGGGCCTCACCCAGTCCAGAACATTTTACAGAAATCAATGGAGATCCTTCAAAAGTGGTGTCTGGGAGGTAGATGGGTGGAACACTAGGACTGCAACCAAGTGTCCCTGGGAGTTCATATGTACTACACCAGCATCGCATCTCAGACCAGCGTGTGATCCTAAGAGAACACAGGTTCTGCAGCAGGAACCTCAGATCCTGTGCATGGCACATGAAGGCCAACTGAAACTGCCCGTAATGTCTAACCCAACACAAAAGCCTAGTGACACTTAAGTTCCATGACAGTCATGCAGCAGCACTCTCATTTTCTACCTCAATTTACCCCACCTCAAGTCAACCACCCAGGGCACACTTGCCTCAGCAGTCAGAGATGCCCAGTCCAAAAGTATTCTAGATGCATTCTTGTGTTCCCATTTCAGCTCCTGAATGCAGCTACTTCTGAGACTGGCTGTAAACATCTATAGCCAAGGGTCTAAAACTGTGGCCTTCCTCACATTCATACAAGACAGCTGGAATCCCCATGGCCTATGGTGTAAAGTTGCCATCCAAGAAACTTACTTAAATATGTTTCTGTAAAACACTAAAGATCTCTTACCCTATTTCAGGTCAGAAAGAGGCTTCACACAATCTATTAGGTCTAAAAGGAAGAAATCTATGCCTGATCATTGCACTGGTTATTTTTATCTTCTGGCTCGCCTAGAGAGCAAAGGGAAACAAGTTCTCCCCACAGCCACAGCTGCTGCCCACACTTCCTTGTTTTTCATTCTGGGTGCTTTGTAACCTGCCAAAGCTTCCTGCTTCACATGAACCTCCCTGTCCTGCCAATCAGGACTTCCCACCTGCAAATGCCCTCCTGGCCTTGATCCTGCCCTGTCCTGATCCCTCCTTCCCTGACACTCTCTTCTGCTGGCCCCTATCATACTGCCCCACCCAACGTGGCCTTGTCCTTCAGCCATTTGAGTATGTGTCTTATATTATATTCCACAAGGCCAAAAACCAGGTCCTGTCTACTCTGAATTTCTTTTTCTTTTTTTTTTTTTTGCAGTACTGGGGATTGAGCCCAGGGGCGTTCTACCTCTGAGCTACACCCCCAGCCCTACTTTTTTATTCTTTATTTTGAAACAGGGTCTCACTAAGTTGCAGAGGGCCTCACTAAGTAGCTGAGGCTGACTGCGAACCTGGATCCTCCTGTCTCAGCCTCCCAAGTACTGGGATTACAAGCATGTGCCACCACGCCCGGCTTACTCTGAATTTCTTGAAGAATGAAAATAACTGCCCAGTATTTTCAGAATAAATGAACTAATCTGGGGGAACTCTTGTCATTGTTCTAACAGAAATGAGGGAATATCACACTTCAGAATGTTAGTGGAGGTACTGGCCCCACCTCTGAAGGGAGAAGTATCTGAGGTTTTCTCACCAAATCACACCCCAATTCTGCTTATGACCAAGCTGGAGAAACAATGTATGATAATGCTTCAGCCAGACATCCCCCAGGCCTTCTAGAATAAAGACAGCAGGATGTTGGGCCAGTTTCCTACCCCCAAATGGAGCACATATGACCACAAAGGGCCACCTTGAAGGCTGACCTCCCAACCCTGAAAACTACCACAGACCTGGCCAGGGTCCCACTTCCTCTCCCTGGGCCAGTGCAACAGAATACAACTGTATCTAGCCTGTAAACCTCACTGCTGATGAGACCTGACACTCCCCAGGCACCACTAGACAAAGGATAAAAGAAACTGGGACTCCATGCACACTGACCATCACCTGTGTGAGGAAGGGAGAGGATATTCAGGAAACTACCCCAAACTACAACAGACTGAGTTCAAGACACATAGCTGACAGCGACATCCCTCCTGCAAAGTTTTATACAGGTCGTAGCTACTAGCTCTGCTTCCTGTAACTTATACAGAGTCACACACAAAAAGATGTCCAGGGGCAAGACAAACACTCAGGCTATAAGAGGAGAAATGAACTATAGGACCCAGCACTAACTACCCTCCAACCTCACCAAGTACTGCAAGACTGCCACCGCCTCAACCCTGTCTGCGACCACTGAGAAGCTCCCCAGGATTCAGGAGAGTGAGTCCTGACTCCCACAGACCTGATCCAGTCCCCCTGGTGCACAACAGCCCTGGGCATGATGCAAAGAGCTATGGTTTACGCCCCTCACCCCCACCCCAGCAACACTGCTTACCGCCTGACTCCGGCCTTTAGCCTTTTGGGACCCCTCCCTCGACCATCCCAACAGCTGCACCTGATCAAGGAGGTCCCTCTGGTCCCAGGCCTCCTTACAGGACTGCTATACTCCAGCCTGATCCTAGGCCTGACTACCCCCTCCAGCAAGGAAGTGCTCAACCTACACTCAGCAGTCGCCTCCAGAGGCCCTGACGCACGCACCCCCCCCCCCGTAGTGACCCTCCCCAGACCAGACCCTGTCTAGATCCGAATCTAGGTAGGGACCCTCCCCTGGCCTGCCCAAACCCACGCCCCAGAGATGAGCCTCCCGGGTCTGTCCTGACCCACGCCCCCGGAAGTGACCCTCCCGGGCCTCCCCTGACCCACGCCCCAGCGGTGACCCTCCTGGACCTGTACTGGCCCACGCCCAGGTGGTGACCCTCCAGGACCTGCCCTGATCCACGCCCCCGGCAGTGACCCTCCCGGACCGCCCCTGACCCACGACCCTGAGATGACCCTCCCCGGCTGACCTAACCCCAGGCAGCCTGGCCGACGTCCCCGCGCCCGGCCCGGGCCTCACCCTCGGCCAGGACCCGCCGCACCCGCAGGCGCAGCTCGCCCAGCTCCACCGTCTGGCCCACGAAGTCGCTCTGATCGCGGCCAGCAGCTCCGCCCAGAGAGCCCGGGCCCGCCAGGAAGTCGAGCGCCGACTGCAGCAGCGACATGGCGGCGGCCGCTCGGCGGCAGCGGGAGCCGGGCTCGGGCTCGGGCTCCACTCCGCCCGGTCAGCGGCCGCCGGCGCGCAGCCCCATCATCTTCCGCCCGCGCCGTGACGTGATCGAGCGAGCACGTCGCACCGCGGCGCCGCAGCCCCGCCTCTGCGCGACGGGGCGGGAGAACGTGCGCCTCACTTCCGCCGCGCCGGTGGGCGCGCAGGCGCAGAGGGGCGGGCTGCGACGGACTTCCGGCGGGGACCTCGCGCAGACCGGAGCGCAGGCGCGCAGTAGGGTCCGCGCAGGTCGGGTCGTCTGTCCTGCGGCTCCCCGCCCTCCCGATGTAAGGTGGCGGTGGTCCCGGACCCCGGCCTAGACACGCGCCCGCCGGCCTGGCAGTCGGTCCTCCCCGCGAGGTCCGGCCTCGGCGGCGGGGCGGGGCGGCGCGGACGTTGGCGCTCGGCGCGTGCTTAGCTATACCCCGCCGAGGACTGCCGCCTCCAAGGTAAAGCAA
>PVJS01004469.1:0-69014 GCA_004027185.1 Glis glis
CCTCCGCGCCACACCCCTGGCCCTATTTTTTTATACTTTATTTTGAAACCGGGTCTCACGAAGTTGCGGAGGGCCTCACTAGGTAGAGAGAGAGATAGAGACAGGGGGAGAGAGAGAGAGAGAGAGAGCGAGAGAGAGAGAGCTGAGGCTGGCCGCGAACCCGGATCCTCGGGTCTCTGCCTCCCAAAGTACTGGGATTACAAGCGTGCGCCACCACGCCCGGCTCATCATTGGGAATCTAACAGAACACTTGCATGTTAGGCAAGTGTTCTGTCTCTCAGCTATATTCCCAGTACTGTTTATACCTTTTGGCTTTTGCTAATAGTGATACTGTAAACATGCATGGACATGTACTTGTTTTAAGGACCTGTTTTTAGTTCTTTGGGATATATTCCTAGGAGTAGAACTGGTGGGTCATGTGGTAATTCTGTGTTTAACTTTTTGAGGAACTGTCAAACTGTTTCCTGCCCTCATTGGTTCTTAAATTTGAGAAAATTAATCTAGGATATTGTTATCTCAAGATGCATTAGTCTGAGATTTTGTTTATAACGCTGGTTCTCGATTGAGAGTAATTTGGCAGTATTTAGAGACATTTTTGATTGTCATGACTGGGTAGGTAATATTGACATCTAGTGTGTAGAGGGCCAAGGTTGCTACTGAACGTCCTGTAATGCACAAGATAGCCCTTATACAACAAAAAAGCACTAGTTTTGAATGTCAGTAGTACCAACATTAATGAACTGGCATGTACCATTAATTTTATTGTCATTCTTAGAGACTAGAGTGCTGTTACTTTTTCTTTACATTTACCTTGTGACTCTCTAATTATGAGACTTTTTTCTCTCAATTTTCCTCCCTTTTCCATTATGGGTAGAAAATAAAAAGTTCTGAATTCTCAAGTGTGTTCATTGAAAGCTAAAAAAAGATTAAAAGATGATGTCTCTAGTCTTTTCATATCTTTTTTTTGTGGTACTGAGGATTGAACATAGAGGTATTTTACCTCCGAACTATATTCCCAGCTCTTTTTTTCTCTATTTTTTTTTTTTGTTTTGAAACAGGGTTTTAGGTTGTTGAGAATCTTGCTAAATTGATGAGGCTGGTCTTGAATCTGTGATCCTCCTGTCTCAGCCTCCCAAGTACTGGGATTACAGGTGTGCACCACCATGCCCGGTTCAGTCTTTTATATCTTTGAAAGATGAATCAGTGTTTTGGGAAAAAAACATGAGAACTGAAGGATGATGCTCTATTCCATTTTCTTTTTTTTTAATCTTTTTTGGCATAGTTGTGAATAATTAAGATGATGAATTAATTCTTAGAATGATGAAGAGCAAATTTTCAAGATATAATAAAAATAATATCACTAAGATCCTATAAAACATTATAGATTTATAATAATGTGTAATTGATTTGTAAATAATATGTAATAGTATATTAATTGCATGGCAAAACATTCTATTTAAAAATATAAATTGTTGCCAGGTGTGGTGGCACACGCTTGTAATCCCAGTACTTGGGAGCTAAGACAGGAGAAGTGCAGGTTTGAAGCCAGCCTTAGCAACTTAGTGAGGGTCTCAGCAACTTAGTGAGACCCTGTTTCCAAATGAAAAATAAAATAAAATAGGTCTGGGGGTGTAGCTCGGAGATAGAAGGCCCCTGGGTTCCATACCCAGTACCACATACACACACAGAGAGAAAATATATATATATTTATATATATATTGTTATTTGAAAGACCTCTAGAAGCCCAAGTCCCCCAAATCAGTGCTCAAAAATGAAACATACAAACAAAATTTTGGTACAGGGTTAATCCTATGCTCTGTAGCTGCTTGGTATGGTAAATCTGTCCATACTGTAAGGAAATGATGATTACAAATCAATTTTAGTACCTGGGCATGGTGGTGCATGCATGTAATCTCAGTACTTGGGAGGCTGAGACAAGAGAATCTCTGGTTTGAGGCCAATGTTAAGTGAGACTGTTTCAAAAAAAAAAAAAAAACAAACAGGTCTGGGGGTGTAGCTCAGAGGTAGAGAGCCATGGGTTCAATCCCCAGTATCTTCTTTTATAGATTTGGTATAAGAATGTCCTCTTTTTTTCTCAAAATAATTTTATCTCATTTACTTTTTTTTTAGGAGAGAAAGAAAAAACCTACTTGGGAAAAATTATACCTGTTAAAATTAGCAAGAGTTTGAGTTAAGAAGAAATTTATCAAACTCAACAAATTGAAGCTTAACACCTTAAGAGTCATATACTTACCAAGAAGGTGAGGTTTAAGAATGTATTTCACTTTTAACCATTTTTTCAGGATGTGATAGATACTATGAAAATGTATTATTTTTAATGGACATCAAATTATGAATATGTGATAGACAGCCAGATTTTAAAAGGTAGGATGATTTGAAATATTTATTAATACATTTAATTTCCAAATGTTAGTATTTTTATTGACTGTGGTCATCCTGATTTAAATGTTTTAATTTGTTAAATATTTTTTCCTGTTTGTTGAGACCTAGTTTGCTAAGAACACAAATTTGACCCACCAGATTTTCTTTCCCTCTGCTCCCTGTACCGCTCATGTGTATTCACAGCATCTGGAGTCTGTGTAAAGTCATCAGAAAGAACACGGGGGAGTAGACTGAACACAGGAGGGAATCAACTTTGGCCTAGAATGAAAAAAAAGTGTGTGTGTGTGTATGTATGTATGTATATATATATATATATATATATATATATATATTCTAAAGTTTATTTTATCTTATTTTTTTTATGGTACTGGGGATTGAACTCAGGGGCCTTCTACCTCCGAGCTATACCCCCATCCCAATTTTATTTTTTATTTGGAAACAGGGTCTCACTAAATTGCTGGGGCTGTCCTCCAACCTGCAATACTCTTGTCTCAGCCTCCCAAGTACTGGGATTATAGGTGTGCACCACAACGCCTGGCTGAGAAAATGATTTTAATATTTCAAAATAAACAGGATCTTCCCTGGCTGTAGCCTTTAAAAAGTGCTATGTATTGTGGGCATGGTGGTGTATGCCTGTAATCGTATTGAGACCCTGTTTCAAAATAAAATTAAAAGAAGGGCTGGGGGTGTGGCTAAGTGCTTGCCTAGCATGTGTGATGCACTGGGTTCAACCTTCAGTACCACCAAAAAGGAAAAAAGAAAACAGAAAAAAAGAAGAAGAAAAGCTACATATTAAATGCCATATATGAGTTGTAGAGTTTTTATGAAAAGTTGACGGAGACTTTATTTAGAGGTTGAATTAAGATTGTAAAGTAGAAAATTTTGTCTGGGCTATCAAGTTTTCTTTCTTGCTTTTTCCTTTTTCTTTTTTTTTGGTGTGTGTGTGTAGGGGACTGGGGATTGAACCCATGTGTGTTCTACCTCTAAACTACATCCGCAGCCCTTTTTATTTTTTGTTTTGAAACAGGGTCTCTCTAGGTTGTGGAGAGTCTTGTTAACTTGCTGAGGCTAGTCTCCAACCTGCAATCCTCTCACCTCATCCTCCCAAGTACTGGGATTACAGGTGTGTGCCACCATGCCTGGTTTGCTTTTTTGTTTTTAAGAATGAATTTTATCTGTTGTGAATCTCACAAACATTATGTTGAGTGAGACAAGCCAGACACAGAAAGTATATGATTTTGTTTACATAAAATTTAAAAACAACAGAATTAATCTATACTGTTAGGAGTTGGAAGCTGGGCACAGTGGCACATACCTGTAATCCCAGGATTTGGGAAGCTGAAACAGGAGGATTACAGGTTTGAGGCCAGCCTCAGCAACTTAGTGAGACCCTCTGCAACTTAGCAAGACCCTGTTTCAAAATATAAAATGAAAAGGGCTGGGGGTGTAGCTCAGAGGTAGAAAGAATGCCCCGGGTTCAATCCTCAGTACCAAAAAAAAAAAAAGTTGGAATCTCACCTTTGCGGAGTGGTAGAGACTGAAAGGGAGCCTGAGAGCCATTTCTGAGGTATGGATGATGTTCTGTTTCTTTATGTAGGTGGAGGTTACATGAGTGTGTTCACATGGCTCTATCATTTGCACCTGTCTATATATAGACTTGAATGAAATTTGAAATATTATCATTGTTAAATATTAGTTGAATTATTACCAATTCAACAAACATGGTTGGGTGGAAATGTAATGATATTAAGTACATTACTGAGTTTTAATTTGCTTAGTAGTTTTAATTAGTAAAACAAAAAGAACAAATGAGTAATCTGTTAGCACTGGATTTGGCATACAATTTAAATTTTGATCTTTTTGCGGTGCTGGGCAATCCAGGGCATTTTTAATAAGTCGATTACTTCTTTTTGTGTACTTGAGGTTGTATAAGTACAGTTGCAGTTTCTTTCCTTTATTTCTTGTGAGTTTCTCAAGCTTATGAATATCTTCTATAGTTACTCCAAACATTGAAAATAAATCAGATTGCTATTTGAAAGTTAATCCTCTTTGGGTTGATTAACTCTGAAGTTGTAATTGAGAATAGCAGCTGAATTTCCTTAGTGAAAAAGATGTATATCTTTACAATATTTGAAATAAGAGAAAATACCTGTGTAGGTTCTAGAACACTATCTTACTGCATTTAATGTTTACTCTATAGTATTTCTTTTAGTTTAATGAGTTCATTTTTAAAAAGCCTTTGATGCTAATTCAGAGATCCATAATCTGCTCACAATGTCTTTCACATGTAGTTTTGATGATAACTGACAAGCTGTAAGTTAATTAGCACAGAACTTACTAATGAGGATGTTAAAATTTAATTTAAAAGTGAGGATTTTTATTTGTACACTCTGGACAAATTGAAGGAAATTCAATCATACATATGATAAGTATTTCAGGCACTTTTTCCTCATTCAGGTACTTTATTAGATAATAATAAGAAAATATAATTAACTTAATGATAGCAAAGTTTTGAAAGTATGCTAAGATTGCTTGTCTTTAAAACTGGGGATAACCCAAAACCAAAGCAGTAAAATAAGGTCTGTTAATTAGCATGGAAGACAGCTTCTTGAATTAATATGTGGTGTTAATTAACAGGAAGTCTGATGTTGTGTTGTAATTACCACCAATATTTTTGACATACTGAGTGACTGAAGGTGAATTATATAGATAGCAATTGAGTAAACACTTTTGTGCTTAGGAACGTTTTCCTTTGTTTCTGTTTTCTAGAAATATGGACAGACTTCTTAGACTTGGAGGAGGTATGCCTGGACTGGGCCAGGTTAGTATATAGAATCTGAGTTATTTCTTTGTGTGTAAACTACAAGCTTTTCTGTAGTTATCCAGAAAGAAAGAAATCACCCCAAAGAAAATCACTCAACAGATAACCTTATGATAAGAAACTTACTTTATTGCTGGTTGCTGTATTACAACACTAAACAACATATGGAAAGCATTTTTTTATTATCTTAATTTACTTTTCTCCTGGGAATAAAAATTTTCTCTTACTTTGTTTAAAACTTCTGGATATATGAGATTATAAACTTGCCTTTTAGTAAAAAAACAACAAAAACTCAAAACACTTTATTTCCGAATTTAGAATGTAAACTTTAGATGTGACACATGAAAAAGTAAACATGGCATATACTGTCAGATCCAGAAAACTGACCTGTAGACTATTCATAGGTAGTCTTAACTCTGATGAATTCCTGCTACTAGTTATGATAAATGGATGAATTGATAAGTAATATCTTATTTCCTTTAATTTGGTACATATATGATTTCTTTTATATTCTTATTAAAATTAAATGAGTTTTCAAATTATCATTTATTCTGTTCCATGCTGTTGGGAAAATGGCCTCCAGACCAATTTCTAACTCAGAATATTTTACCTGACTTCTGCTAATGAAGAAGTTCTGCCTGTTTTAAGTTCTGATTATCTTTCTGTTCATCCATTTACTTAATATTAACAAAAGAAATGATTATGCTTGTTCCCTCCTGAGACTTTTAGGTAAGGTATTGTTTTATGAACAAATATTAGAAATATTTTCTGAACATACATTTACAGCCCTTCTAAGTTATCAGCTTTTCCTCCTTTCCATATCACTATGGATGACTTGTCTTCCTTTCTTCAAAGTGAACTTTATTTACTGTAAGGAACACAGTTTTGTTTGAGACTTCATGAAATTACCTGTGTTTTAGAAGGACTTTTTATAAGAATCTCTGATTAGATCTATCATGGTTTCTCACAAATAATTTCTTTTAGAAAGATGAATTTTTTGTGATTTTATATTGTGTGCTTGAATAGACTAGTAATATTTTGTTTACTTTTGCTAGTTTTGAATATTTTTTATGTTTCTTTGTAGTCAGCCAATTTCTTCATGATTCTTCATTTTTGTAATCTGTGGCATATAAAAATTTCACAAGTGAGCAGAGGTGGTATTTAGATACTGCAAATTTCCCTTCATATTATAGGTAAAGACATTGCCTTAGTAAGATTCTTAACATAAGTTGCAGTATACAAAAATACCAAAATGACATTTTTTAAGCATTAGGTGCAATAAATTATATATACATCTTTTATATCTATGTTGGAAAATGTATGGACATGAAATAATGATCACAAATTGAGCTGTATTGTTTCTCACTGATCACTGCAAACCTTTGCATTAGGTGGAAAATTAAATGTTCATTCAATAATCTCGCATCTGTTTCCGATTATATTAATCAGCCCTTGTATCCTCTGTTTGTACTCTTACTGGAACTTAAAAGCATGTTGCCTATGAATCTAAGTCATTTCATGTATGTATTTCAACCCCCCAATTAGATGACAAACTCTCAAGAGAATTTGTGGAGTTCTTATATTTGTGGTATCTTACATTTCTTATGTAAAATAGATAATCAAAATTTCCCCCTAAAATTTTATTTTACTCTTGTTCTAGGACTAACCTGACAAGTAAATACTTATAGTGTTACTTCTGTACATGAAATGTTAAGTGTATTATTTTTAATAATAGAAATGAAGTGTTAAGTATGTTATATATTTTTTGATAGAAGTCAAAAGATTTTATTATTTTTTTTGTACTGGTGATTGAACCCAGGGTCTCCTGTGTGCTAGGAAAGTGCTGTACCACTAAACTATACCCCTATCCCTATGTAAAAAGTCGAAGACCTTTGAATTGATAATAGTTTTTATTTATTAGGTAAGGCATAGCAGATTAGTAGAATAAAACGTGACCCAGGTTGGTCTATTCCTTCAAAAATCAGTGGGAAATGTTACTTTCTTATCATTTAATGGAAAAGGCAGAATTCTCTCAGAAAAAGGGAGCCGAGTATGGTGGTACACACCTGTAATCCCAGTACTTTAGAGGCTGAGACAGGAGGATTGCAGGTTCGAGGGCAGCCTCAGCAACTTAGTGAGACTCTCAGCAACTTACTGAAACTCTGTTTCAAAATAAAAACTGAAATAGGGCTGGGGGTGTAGCTCAGAGGTAGAATGCCCCTGGGTTCAATCCCCAGTACCAAAAAAAAAGGAAAAAAGTGGGGCGATAAGTTACTTGCTGATAAGTTTGCAGGTGACAGGGACTCACTATGTTGCTTAGGCTGGCTTTGAACTTGGGATCTTCTGCCTCATCCATCTGAGAAACTGAAATTATAGGTATGTACCATCATGCCTGGCTCTGCAGGTAGCCTTTTAAAACATGGGACTAGATGGGAACTGATAGTAAGGGCCTCATAATTTCTTGAGCATCCCTTGCTGAATAGACTTTTTTCCATTTTCAAGAATTTATTTGCTTGATTAAAGTGCAAGAACCGTGGATGTTAAGTGAGTGAATGGGCCTTCTTAAATCATTATCTGTAGGAATAGCCTAACTTTGATGAATGAAATGCCCAAGACTATTTTTTTCATAACTGTGTTCAACATTTGCTACTTGATTGGCTTAAAGACATTTTGTTTCACTCCCAGTTGGGAATTTTACAGTACAGTTCCAATGGGAATTAGGAGTTAACATCAGGTTCCACAAGATAAAGGCATAGTTCTCCACAAAATTGCCCTTACTTCAGATGCCAGCAGCACTTCAGATGTGTCCAAGCCACCCACACTTTTGACCAACAGGCTATATGTTTGAAGGTTCCCACGACTCCCTCATGTTTGATAATTCACGAGAAAAACTTAAAGAACTCAAAGAAGATGCTATGCTTTATCAAGGATACAAATCAGTAGAATCAACCAAGTGAAGAGATATCACATAGGATAAAGTCTGGGAGGAAATTCAGAGCTTCTGTGCTTTTTCCTTATGGTGTTAGTGTGTGTTTCTCTCTCTGTACATCAGTGTGTTCACAGCCAGGAAGCTCCACCTGCTTTAGTGGAGTCTCAGTATCCAGAGTTGTTATTGGGCCGAATTACCTGGGTATGATTGATTAAATTATTGACCATGATTGAGCCTAAAGGTGGAAACAACCCAGGTGCCCATCAAGACATGAATGGATAAATAAAATGTCGGCATATACATACAATGGCATGTTATTCAGCTCTAGAGGAATGAAATTTTGACAACATGCTACAACATGGGTAAACCTAGGAGATATTATGCTAAATGAAATAAGACATAAAAGGATAAATATTACATGTTTTTCATGTATATGAAGTACCCAGAGCAAGTAAATTCATAGAGATAGAAAGTAGTATATTGGTTGCCAGGGGCTGGAGGGAGGGGAGAATGGGAAGTTGTTTAATGAGTGCAGAATGTCAACTTGGAAAGGTGAAAATGTTCTGGAAATGGATTGGTAGTGATAATTACACAATAATGTGAATATATGTAAATCCATCAAACTGTTCAACAGAAATTAAAAATGATAAATTTATATTGTATGTTTTTTTTTTTTTGCAGTACCGGGGATTGAACGCAGGGGCGTTCTACCTCCACGCTAAGCCCCCGGCCCTATTTTTTTTGTACTTTATTTTGAAACCAGGTCTCACGAAGTTGCGGAGGCCTCACTAAGTAGAGAGGGAGAGAGAGACAGGGAGAGAGATAGAGAGAGAGAGAGAGCGAGAGAGAGCGAGTGTGCGCGTGCGCGAGCTGAGGCTGGCCACGAACCCGGATCCTCCGGTCTCCGCCTCCCAAAGTACTGGGATTACGAGCGTGCGCCACCACGCCCCGCGTGTATTGTATTTTTATAAGAAAGAAAAATTCAGTTACAGCTGGGCACGGTTGCACGCCTGTGTTTCAGTACTTGGGAGGCTGAGACAGGAGGATCGCAGGTTTGAGGCCAACCTCAGCAACTTAGTGAAACCCTATTTCAAAATAAAAAATTAAGCCCGGTGTGGTGGTGCATACTTCTAATCCCAGTATTTGGGAGGCAGACACAGGAAGATTGCAGTTTTATGGCCAGCCTCAGAAATTTAGTGAGTCCCTTTGCAACTTAGTGAGTCCTATATCAATATAAAAATAAAGTAAAATAAAATAAAATAATAAAACAAAACAAAATAAAATAGGGCTGGAGGTGAAGCTCAGAAGTGGAATGTCCCTGGGTTCAATTCCCAGTAAAAACACACACACACACACCAGTTACCTTTTATTTTGGTGGTGATACTTGGGATTGAACCAAGAGGCATTCTGTTTCTGAGCCACGCCCCCACTCCTATTTTTATTTATTTATTTGATACTAGGGATTGAACCTAGGGGGATTCTACTTCCAAGTTTCGCCCCCAGCCCTATTTTATTTTTTATTTTGAAACAGGGTCTTGCTAAGTTACTAAGGTTGGCCTTGAACCTGTGATCCTCCTGTCTCAGCCTCCCAAATACTAGGATTACAGGTGTGTGCTGCCATGCCTGGCCTAATTCATTTTTTATTTTAAAACAGGGTCTCACTAAGTTGCTGAAGACCTTGCTGTGTTGCTGAGACTGGCCTTGAACCTGTGATCCTCCTGCGTCAGCCTCCTGAGTAGCTGGAATTATGGGCATGTGCCACTGTACCAGCTTCAGTATTTCTTAAAACCACCAATAAAACAAAATCAGAATTTTTTTATTTTAATATTCCTTTATTTGGTGCATTGTAATTATACATCATGAGGTTCAGAGTGATAGAAACATACATGCACACAGCACTTGGTGTGCTCTGGATCCCACCCATATCCCTCCTCCTCCCAGTACATATTATTGAGATTGGTATTGATGACTTCATATATGAACATAGCGTTATTTGAACTGTTTTCTTCATCAAGTCTACTTTTTCTCTTCCTCACCTCCCTCCTCCAGTTCCCTCCCACTGTTCTGCTGATCTCTGTCTTCAATTATCTGAAGACACTTTTGTTTCCCAATTTCTTTCTTGCTTCCACATATGAGGGAAAACATGACCCTTCATTTTTTGTGACTGGCTAATCTCACTTAACGTAATATTCTCTAGTTCCATACATTATCCTACAAGTGACATAAATTTATTCTTTATAGCTGAGTAAAATTCCATTGTGTGTATATACCACACTTTGGTAATCCACTCATCCATTGACAGACACCTAAGTTGGATCCATAACTCGGCCATTGTGAATTCTGGTGCTGTAAACATGGATATGCATGCATCACTATAGTATTCTGACTTTGGTTCCTTTGGAAAAACACCTGGGAGTGATATAGCTGTGTCTTATGGTGGTTCCATTCCCCTTGTTCTGAGGATCTTCATAGTGGATGTATTTCCCTACATCCTCACCAGCATTTATTTTTGTTTGTATTCTTTTTTGTTTTTTATTTTGGTACTGGAGGTTGAACCCAGAGGCATTTTACCTCTGAGTTACACCCCCCAGCCCTATTTTTTTTTCTTATTTTGAAGCAGGATCTCTCTAAGTTCCTAAGGAACCTCCCTAAATTGCTGAGGCTGGCGGCAAACCTGTGATCCTCCTGTCTCAGCCTCCCAAGTACTGGGATTACAGGCATGTGCCACCATGCCCAGCTAATTATTTGTATTCTTGATGATTGCTGCTCTTCTGGGGGTGGAACTCAGGGGCCTTCTACCTCCAGGCTGTGCTCCCAGCCCAATTTTATTTTTTATTTGGAAACAGGGTCTCTCTAAGTTGTTGAGAGCCTCACTAAGTTGCTGAGGCTGGCTTTGAACCTGCGATCCTATTGTTTCAGCCTCCCAAGTACTGGGATTACAGGCGTGTGCCACCATGCCCGGCTTGATGGTTGCCATTCTAACTGGAGCTAGATGGAATCTCTGTAGTTTTCAAAATCAGAAATTAACTTAAATTTATTTTTCATTACTTATTCTCATGCTTTACCTTGGTATTCCATATCCTCTCCTTGTCTTGGATTTGAAATCTCTAGAGGTTGATGGAGACTAGATCTTATAGGACCTTGTAGAAGATTTCTCTTTGGAGTAAGTTGGGAAGCCCTTAGAGATTGTTGAGCAAAGGAATTTGCTCATCAGACATAATATTAAATTAAAGATTTAATTAAATAATTAATTGATTCAATATTAATAATTAATAATCATTAATTAAATATTAATTAAAGAATCAAGGTACTTTGAAGAAAAGTCATAAAGCCAAGAATGAAAGAAGAGACAAATGGCTGTTAGAATAATGTTTTAAAATAAATTACAGATTATTGTTTTATTTTTATTCTGTCTTTATCTGCTAGAGAAATTCTGCTGTGGAATGAGCTGTCACAGATTTATGTAGGTATGATTAATTTTTTTTCCCTGGTATTGGGGATTGAATCCAGGGGCGTTCTCCCACTAAGCTACACCCCTAGCCTTTTTTATTTTTTATTTTGAAACAGCATCCCACTAAGTTGGTCACTTTGGCCTCAAGCTTATGATCCTCCTGCATCAGCCTCCAGAATCGCTGAGATTACAGGCCTGCTCCACCATACCCAGCACAATTAATCTTTACACCTATTGCATTTGAAATAAAAGCTTTGATTTTGCTATATGCACTAGTGCATTAGCATTAAAACGAGCAGGCTTTTACAAAAGGCTCTATGAGTTTTTTTAATATTCCTTGAGTTGTTTAGCCTTCCGGTATTGACAGTGTTTATATACTATTAGATGCTTCTCCCTGCCTTTAAAAATAAATCTTTTTTTCTTTGAATATTTGAGTTAATCCCCTGTATATTTACAAAAAGCCTCTCTAAACATTGGTGGATTAATTTGGCTATTTTCCTTCCTATTAAGTAGGGGAGGGTCAAGAAATTTTGGTAGTTTTATTTCTTTGCTAAACTAAAAATAATAGTGATTTTGTGTTAGCAACAAAGGAGAAATACAGGATGCCTTTAATATTGTTTCATTTGCTGGTCTTGTCTGAAAATTAATAATTTTATTATTTTAAAAAGCAGAGTTCCTAATCATTCTGTTCATATATTCCATTTGATGTTTCTGCCATAGAAAATTAAGAAAAAGATCAGGTCAAAAGTGAGCCAGTTTGAGCATAGTCTTTTTCACTGACATTGTAGTGTAATTATTCTTTTTTTTTTTTTGTGGTACCGGGGATTGAATGCAGGGGCGTTCTACCTCCGTGCTACGCCCCCGGCCCCATTTTTTTTTTATACTTTATTTTGAAACCGGGTCTCACGAAGTTGCAGAGGGCCTCACTAAGTAGAGAGGGAGAGAGAGAGAGAGAGAGAGAGAGAGAGAGAGAGAGCGCGCGCGCTGAGTCTGGCCGCGAACCCGGATCCTCCGGTCTCCACCTCCCAAAGTACTGGGATTACAAGCGTGCGCCACCATGCCCGGCTGTAGTGTAATTATTCTAAATAAATATGAAAGTCTAAGAAAAATGGGCTCGAGACACCTCAAATCTGTTCTTAAGGGTTCTGAAAGTGGATGCATTGTAGTTAATCTGTGCCATTTTATTTGAACATTTTAGTTATAACAGGTCTTTCAAGGGAAACTTATATTAAATTTGTTTTGATATGAAATCATAAAGTTTTCTAGTTCTTTGCAACAAAAGGGAAATTAGTGATATATTTTCAATTACAGTGAAATTGTCCTGAAGATTTAATAACATGGTGATGAAATAAGACAAAGTCAAAATTATGAGCAAAAATGAAATGATTAAGGTTTTAAATTTGAAATCAAGGATTTGATAAACCTATGACATTTGATTATGTTTTGGAGCCAGGTGTGGTGGCGCACACTTGTAATCCCAGTACTTAGGAGGCTGAGACCGGAGGATCTGGGTTCACGGCCAGCCTCAGCTACTTAGGCCCTCTGCAACTTAGCAGGCTTCAAAATAAAGAATAAAAAATAGGACTGGGGGTGCAGCTTGGAGGTAGAATGCCCTGGATTCAATCCCCAGTACCACAAAAAAAAATTATGTTTTGGTAGGAAGAGTATATAGAATGGAAGATAAGAGAAGATACTTCTGTTTAACATAGGAAATTTAGTCATTGCAATATAATCTTAGTATTCCAAGTGGGTGGGATGTTATGACCCTAAAAGATCTACTCTTTTCTTTCCCTACTCTGAACATTGTTTGTACATGTTTGATTTATTGGTTACAGTGCTGATTTAGCACACTGATTTGGGGTTTTCTATCTTAAACTTGAAAAACATAACTTCTAATTTTTTAGTTTGTATTTCCATTTAGATAGTTGTCTTAATAGCAGACCCATTTAAAACCTAGGTATAGCTGGGCGTGATGGCACACGCTTGTGATCCCAGTACTTGGGAGGCTGAGACAGGAGGATCACAGGTTTGCGGCAAGTCTCAGCAACTTTGTGAGGTCCTCTGCAACTTAGTGAGACTCTGTTTCAAAATAAAAAATAAAATAGGGCTGAGGGTGTAGCTCAGAGGTAGAATGCCCCTGGGTTCAATCCCCAGTACCAAAAATAAATAAAATTAATTAATTAATTAATTTATACAAACCTGGGCATGACAGACTGGAGTTCTCTCCCATAATACACATTCAAGGTAGTCTTAGTGGGATGTTGTGTGGGGTGAGTACCCTGGAAGTGTGCCACCAGAGCAAGGCAGTGGTTGCCATGGGGCAACCTCTCTGTGCTTCTTTTCAAACTGTCACCAGTGATTTCACAGGCTCTTCCCTGAAGAAGACTGATTGCCTGTGAAGGGCACAAGGGACAATAAAGAGTAAATTCTCTTACTTGTCTGTACATTTCTCTCTTTTTTTTTTTTTTTTTTTTACTGGAGTACATTCTTACCTGTCTGTGTTAACACCCTGTTAATTAGTTCTTTATCCACTAGTGTTATAAACACCAAAGCTTGACTAATTGGAAGTAAAATGCTTATCAAAAGTATATAGTAGGGTTGGGGTATGGCTCAGTTGTAGAGTGCTCACCTAGCATGCATGATTCTCCTGGTCTGACCCCTTGCACTGCTGCCAACAACAACAATGAATAGATAGTAGAATAACAAAATCTAGATTTGGAAAAGTGCCTGCTCTGTTTTATAGAAAGGGGAAATTTCCTTTACCTCACATGAAGCTACTTATTTCATTACCTAATAGAATGTATTTCTGTTGCCATAGTATAGCTATTTCACTATAGGGTGATGATTTTGATTTTACTTTGGTGGGTACCTTGTTCCATTGTTTCTGGTTACCATTTCCTTCCCACTTGCAGATTCTGGTTACTATACACATTTCCTAAGTCCTGTTTTACAGACTAAATGTAGTTTTTGAATATGCTATAGCTCAGTTTTTTTAAATAAGACTTGACCTTGGAGGCTTTCAATTTGAAATGCTATGAAAATTCTAGTAACATAGGGAAGATTGCCAGATACTCTGAATAGGGAATGCCATTGCCAATGGGATGTAAAGCAAATGTTTGGATTCATAAAGAAAGCTCATGTATTTTGAAAACTATATCAGGATTCCCCTTTAGAATTTATAGAAGTTGGGTAGGGGCCCAGAGGAGAGCCAGTGGACCAGTGCTGTGTACCTTCCATGTTCTGATGTGAGGTATTTATGTATTTAGTCTTCTCATTCAGTCCTCACCACAGTCCTGCCATAGGTAGGTATCATTCTTTTCATTTACAGGGCTGAGTCACAGAAAAAAGATGGAGCTCGAGTTGGGACACAAGTCTTTTTGATCCTAGAGTATATTTTACACCAACAACATTTCCTCAGGTAGATAAACTCTTTAGTGTCACTGGCTACTTGCTTCTTAAGTTAATAAAACATAAATAATCTTGCAATTTTTATTATAAAATGTAGATGAAGAGTAAGATGCTTGCTTTAAAAATTTGGGGAAATATAAAATATTTAAGAGGGTTATTTTTTATTCTGACATGAAATACTTGGTCCATGTTTTAAGAATATTTAAGGAATGAGTGAATATTTCATTCATTTTTTTCCCTGTGATAATGTATATCTTGACACATTGATAAAGGTAGAGGTTACAAACAGTACAACCTTTAAAAGAAGGTTTGCATTCCTGACTCCTTTTCTTAAAACATTTTTCTTACTATTGAGAAATGGACTAGTGCTCTAAACTAATTGCTAAAATATGTTGTTTCACTAAAAAAAGGTATTTTGGGGAGGAAGCTTCTCTTATTAAGCTAATTTCAGTGACCCGTCTTGTTGTACCTTGACTTGTAATAATGAAATAAGAGGTACAGAGAGCTGTTTTATTTGAATAATAGACTTGCCAATTAGCCATCAAGTGCTTCCATCTGTGAAATTGTTGATCAGATGGGTTAGCTGGGATGTTTCCAGACTAGGGCATCATAAATGGCACTTGAAAACTGTCACTTTGATGATGAGGTTTCGAGTATTACACTGCTTGATGCTGTGGAACCTTTTTTTTTTCTTCTTTTGCTGCAGTACCATGTTTTTTTAGAACATACTGATCCCATTTTTTAATTCAGTGGCATCAAGAGAACTTGGGAGACCTGCCACTGATGTAAAGTTCTGTTTAATCTGCTGCTCTGGCCTGTGCTGGGTTTAAACCAGAGTGGTAACAGCTTCTTTCATGGCCTTCACAGTAATGTTGGTTGGTGATATGATTGGCACAGGCAAGCAGTGCTCATTGTCTGTGCGACATGGAGCTGGCATGCTTTGGCAAGTTTCTTTGCACTTTTCCACTAATATAAACTAATTTTCAAATGTCTCATTCCTTTATATAAATGTAGAGTAGCCTAAGGCCACATAAGTGTTGAGATATATCTACATTAGCATTGTGTGAAATGACTTTGGCAACTGTTCTATACATTTTAAAGGATTTAAATTATTGGTAATCATTACATTTTGTTTCTTAATAACTTGGAAATATAAATTTCTATAATTTTGTTTGTTTGTTTTTACAGTTCTGGGGGTTGAACACTGCACATGCTAGGCAAGCACACTCTACCACTGAGCTGCATCCCCGGCCCTTTTGAGTGATGGTTGTATATCTTTCCTCACTGTCCCATAGCTTTCATTTTTGGCCTTATATATTGTAGGGTTTTTTTCTGGTAAGTTGGCTTCCTTAAATGCCTCTAGATATGATTAGATATTGGAGTCTCTGAACGACATTCCTTTGTGGTACGACTGTACTGGGCTTCTCTTTTCCCATAAATCCAGATTCTTGAAATTTGGAGAGGCTTCCTGCTTACTGATCTATGTGGTGACAAATTCATAGCTCTTGTCATTTTGTGGACTTCAGCTTGGCATTCTGCCTGCTCTGGCACAGGTCTCTGACCTGCCAAACTCATTGAGGAAGGTAGTATGTACTGGGTAGCGGTGAAAAGCCAGAACTCTGGAAGTAGGCTGGATCTAAACAGTGGCTGAGACCCATGGAAGAGGAAGGGAGAATGAAAACGCAGTGTAAATGTGTAGGAATGTGGAGAGTTTGTTCCTGTTCTTCCAAAGTAGATTTGTGTTTATTAGCATCATCCCCAGTCTCTTTAACTTCCTCAAGTGGACAATTTCCCAGTGAGAGAAAAATATCAATTCAAATGTTATTTAGAGTATCTGATTACTGTGTTTTTTGTTCTGGAAGGTTTAGGTGTTGTTCTCTGTCCTCAGCAAAAATGTCCCGTAATAAATAGATAATATTGGTTAAGCAGTAGACTTCCCTTTACAGTGAGGAAATTGAGGCATGTAACAAGTAACTTGTTTGATACATTTGAATAAATGGTACATTTGAGGAAAGATGTGGCTTCAGAGCAGAGCTAAAAGACTTATGCTTTTTAAGCGCCCTTCTGTAAAGCATTAAATGGAAATATAAAAGAAGAAAAGCTGGGCTTGGTGGTACCTGCCTATAATCCCAGTACTTGGGAGACTAAGACAGGAGGATCACAGGTTCGAGGACAGCCTTGGCAACGTGGCGAGACTCTTAGCAATCTAGTGAGACCCTGTTTCAAAACAAAAAATAAAATCAGGCTGGGGGTATAGCTCAGAGGTAGAATGCCCCCGAGTTCAATCCCCAGTACAGAGAGAGAGAGAGAGAGAGAGAGACAGAGAGACAGACACAGAGAAAGAGAGAGATGACAGTGTGACCTGTGCTTTTCTTTCTGGAAGAATAGGATGTTCCCCAGTGTCTTTGACAACTGTCATTCTCATGCTTTCTAAGCATTTCTCTTCTAATAGGTTTTTCTGTCCCTTTTTCATTAATTCCTCCTAAGTAGGAACTGTGAACATATGCATGGCATCTCAAACAGTATTGTGAATAGATGAATGCTTGACCAAGTTCAGATAGTGGTCAGCAGTATTTCTAGGATGCTCTGGAGAGATGATTTCTGTCCTTTAACCTCTACTATGCCTTAGAACTTCTGGGCCTTTTGTGCCTCTAATTAGCATAAATTAGGAGAGTTTTTGTTTGAAAAAACAAAACGGTATTTTTAAATAGGCAAGTAGTTTATTTGTTTATTTTTTGGTGGCATCGGACATTGAACCCAGGGGCATTCTACCTCTGAGCTGCACTCTGAGCCCTATTTTATTTTTATTTTGAAACAGGGTCTCACTAAATTGTGGAGGGCCTCACTATTTGCTGAGGCTGGCCGCAAACCTGCAATCCTCCTGTCTCAGCCTCCCAATTACTAGGACTACAAGTGTGTGCCACCACACCTGGCTCAAGGCAAGTAGTTTAAAAATATATATCTATATTAAATGTATATGGCATGTTACAGAGTTTAGAAGCTATAAATGGGTATATGTAGAATATTAAACGTACCTGCCATCCCTGTTCCCTTTCTCTAGAAACAACCTCTGTTAACAATTTCTTTTTGTTCTTCCAAAAATATCCTGTATCAGTGGTATCTGATGGAAAGTTCTGTGAGGGTGTATATGTATTATATCTAGCTGCCTCAAATGGTAGCCATTAGCCACATGTAGCCATCCTGTCCATGAAATGTGGCTAGTATGACCAAAGAACTAGATATTTAAATTTTATTTAATTTTAAATAATTAAAGCTTAAATAGATGAATGTAGCAGTGGCTATTGAATTTTAGAGTGCAGTATACGTACTTAATAGTGCATCCTGGAGATGATTCCATCCCATATTCATATTTACAGAGCTTGTTTTTCTTAAGTGATAGCTTGCTTTTCCACTTTATGAATGAACTGTGATTTATTTAACCACTCCTCTATTGATAAAATCTTGAGTTTCTTAAGATGATTTACAAACAGTGTAGTAAATAACTCTGAAAACATTATTTTACATGGTTTTTTTTTGGTACTGAGGATTGAACTCAGGCATTTTACTTCTGAGCTACACCCCAGCCCTATTTTTATTTTTTAGTTTGAAACAGGGTCTCACTAAGTTGCTGAGGCTGGCTACAAACCTGCAATCCTCCTCTCAGCCTCCCAAGTATTGGGATTACAAGTGTGTGCCACCATGCCTGGCTACCATGCATATTTTCAGGGGATAAATTTCTAGAAGTAAGATTATTGTGTTTGATCAAAATAGATTTATTCTGATGCAATAGGCATAGCACAGGCTTTGGCTTTGAATTTATGCGTCACCACTTAACCTTGGTGACATTGAATACCCTTGTTAACTACTTTGAGCTTGGGCTTCCTCACTTATAGGTACTAATAGTATCCATTTTGCAGTATTCTGTTTATAAATGCAGTGTATCTCTTGAATGGTGCCAGGAGCACAAATTAGGAGTGGTAGATAATGATAGCTTTACTGTTACTTATTTTATTGATAATGAGTGCATAGTAAGCCCAGAAGTTGTGCTTAATGTTGAATTGTGGTAGAACCTTCAGAATAGATTTAGTTAGCTCTGTTTAGGTTTGTAAGAATAGATGGTCTCCAACTCTTACTCATTTGACTTCTTTGAATTGTATATAGCTATCTGTAAATTATTTTTATATGCTAATTTAGAATTTTTCTGTATCAACTGGCAGAATTGTACATTTCAAGTTCTGCATGGTAGCTTGCCTGTCAGCCAATAGTTAAATTTAAGCAGTCACTATCTTAATACAGCATTGCTTGTATTTGAATATTTTATGGCCTATTGTTAGAAAACAGGAAAATGCAAATGTGAATACTATTTAGGAGCAGTGATGGGTCCTAAAATTGTATGGGTTATGGAAGCATATTATGAGATTGAATATATTTTTTCTTGTTAGTACTTTCAGAGATGTTCCTTATTTGAAATAAAACCCTTGGAATTATATTGAAGAATTAAGCTTTGCAACTTGATTCCTTGGCCACAGGTGATTTTTATATTCTTACTACATTGTCAGTTATTAGTAAGCTCATGTTAAATTTTCCTTGACTTCATTCTTTATAAACATTAAAGTCCATTTTCAACACTTTGTGCTGTCATGTGAGTGGTTAATTTTAGAAATAACTCATTCAAAGTTATCTAAAGAAAAGCTGGGCATGTGGCATACTCCTGTAATCCCTGTACTTGAGAGGCTGAGACAGGAGGATCACAGGTTTGAGGACAGTCTTAGAAAATAGTGAGACTCTCAGCAACCTAGTGAGACCTGGTTTCAAAACAAAAAATAAAATCAGGCTGGGGTTGTAGCTCGAAGGTAAAATGTCCCCGGCTTCAATTCCTAGTACCACCAAAAAAAAAGTTATATTAAGAAAAATTAGATAAAATTTTTAAAAACCAGAAACACAAATTCTCACAAGTATACAGAGTAAGAATCAGTTTCAAGAATGCTCTATATCTGTATGAGCAAGAGGGAAATGTGCTGAATTTTTTTTCATTTTTAAAATTTGAGTACTCCAAAAGCTTATTTATGTAGCTGGGCCCACCATGGTGTCACACGCTTGTAATCCCAGTATTTGAGAGACTGAGACAGTTGGATAGCAGGTTCATGGCCAGCCTCAGCAACTTAGTGAGGCCCTGCACAACTTAGTGAGAGCCTGTTTCAAAATAAATAGAATAGGACTGGGTGAGTAGCTCAGATGTAGAATGCCCCTGGGTTCAAGCCCTAGTACCACACACACACACACACACACACACACACACAAGAACAAAAAACAAAACTTATTTATGTGTATACCAGATTTTCTTTATTCATTCATCTGTTGACAGATATCTAGGTTTGTCCCATAATTTGGTTATTGTGAATTGTGTTGCCATAAACATGGGGATGCAAGCACCACTGTAGTACTCTAACTTTAATTCTTTTGGAAAGATACCAGAGAGTGGTGTAGTTTTACTCAGCTATAAAGAAGAACAAAAGTATGCCATTTGTAGGAAAATGCATGGAACTTGAGAACATTATGCTGAGTTGAGATCAGCCTCTCAGGAAGTCAAGGGTCATACGTGGAAGCCAGAGAGAAAATAGGAAAGAAAAGGGACTAAAGAAGGAGTAAAAGAAGAGAGAGACTAGTAGAATAGTAAAAGGGGATGGGCGGGGGGAGAACGAGGGGAAAAAGGAGGCTTCGGGAAGGAAACAGATTAAATAAGGATATGTTCACATATAAAGGTATCATTGTCTCACTAACATGTACAGGGAGGGAGGGGGGCAGGGTGGGATCCATAGGGAAACACACCACGTGAGGTGTGCATTTATAAATCTGTCACTCTGGATCTCACTATGTTGTATAATTATAATGTACCAGTAAAATTTTCCAGCCCTATTTTTAATTCTTTATTTTGAAACAGGATCTCACTAAGTTGCCGAGGGCCTCACTAAGTAGCTGAGGCTGGCCGCGAACCGGGATCCTCTGGTCTCAACCTCCCAAGTACTGGGATTACAAGCATGCGCCACCATGCCCGGCTCAGTAAAATTATTTTTAAAAGTATATTTGTATATAAAAATCAGTTAAGGGGAAAATAAAGTGTTGAACTTTTACATTTAATACAAATGGCCAATAGATACATGAAAAAATGTTCAACATCATTAGCAATCAGGGAGATACAAATCAAAACTACTCTAAGATTTCATCTAACCCCAATTAGGAAGGCAATCATTAAGAAGTCAAAACAACAACAAATGTTGGCGAGGATGTGGGGAAATTGGGACTCTTCTACACTGTTGATGGGATTGAAAACTAGTTCATCCACTATGGAGATCAGTGTGGAGATTCCTCAGAAAACTGGGAATGGATAATGGATCCACCATATGATCTGGCTATACCACTATTGGGTATCATACCAAAGGGATTGAAACCAGAAAACAACAGTAATATATGCATACCCATGTTCATAGCAGCACAATTCACAGTGGCCAAATTATGGAACCAACCTAGGTGTCCATCAACAGATGAGTGGATTACAAAATTGTGGGAAATACACACAATGGAATTCTACTCAGCAATAAAGAAGAACAAAATAACATCATTTTCAAGAAAGTGGAAGGATCTGGAGAACATTTTGTTAAGCGAGATCAGTGAATCACAAAAAAAGAAGGGACATATGTTTTCATTAATATGTGCAACCTAGGGAGTAGTGGGGACACACATGGGACTCCGGTTGATGATGGAGAACCCTCAGTGGGGCAAGGGAAGTGGTACAAGGGAAGGGGAAGGGCAAGAAAGAAGTGAATCAGTGGAATTACTATCATGAACAATATGTACATGTGAGAGTAAACCAACATCATTCTTGGTACTTCATACGGGTGGGGAGAGGCGGGGGGGACACTAAGAGCTGTGTGCATGTATGTTAACATCAAATTGATATTCACTGTGATGTAAGACTCCAATGCACCAATAAAGCACACACACAAAATAAATTTAATATTTAAGAATTAAAAGTAACCTGTTAGCCAGGTATGATAGCACATACCTCTAACCCCAGTACTTAGGAGACTGAGATAGGAGGATTATAGGTTTGAGGCCAGCCTCAGCAACTGAAATGAGACTCTTAGCAACCTATCGAGACCCTGTTTCCAAACAAAAATAAAAAGGGCTGTGGGTTTAGCTCCGAGGTAGAATGCCTCTGGGTTCAATCCCTAGTACCACACATGCCAGTATATTGTTAGAAATAGTAGTAGGAGTTATGTGCCAGGCTTGATACCAAATGCATTCCATATGTTATCTCATTTAATTCTCACATTAACTAGTAATACCGTATGGTATTACTTGCCCCATTCACAAGAAAAAGTGAGTCTTAGCTACTCTTTCTGATTCCAAAATATCTATATTCCTCATTGGTATTTTAGTTTGGGGAGGAAATTAATTAGATTGTTGATAGGCATTGTCAGCTTCATTATATACTGAATTTATAGGAATTACCCAATGTAAATGATCATTCTCAATTCATGGTGATGGTCTCATGGCTGCTAGTGCAGATGACTTTGAGCAGTAAGTAATATATTTTTTCAAAGTGTGTAAACAGGTACATTTGCAATGATTGAGATGAAGTAGCATAGCAGAAAGGGAATTGGACTATGGCTCAGGAGATATGAATTCTTGTTCTGAATGTACCTCTTGACCTGTACCTCTTGCATAAACTATTTAATCTACATTTATTTCCCTATCTATGGGTCTAAATTATGATCACGCCTCTCCAACTACTTCATTGCTGTAAACATCAATAAAAAATGGTGGGAGGATCTAAATGTTTTGTAAAGTCATATAGCACTCAGCAGGCCATTTCATCTAAAGGATGATGATCTCCAAGCATGCAGCATCATGGTGAGTTTAGAGCCTTAATGAAGCTTTCCCGAGCTGGATTTGTCTTTTCTTTTTTCCCAGAATTATTCTCAAAGAATTCTTGAAGTTATCTTTGGAACTATAAGTTATAAGAAATGAAATTTTGGAAACTGCTGTGTGTGTGTGTGTGTGTGTGTGTGTGTGTACAGATTATATAATCCAGTCATGTTGTGGTATCAATACCTGAATTTGTTGCACTGTTATAACAAATCATAATATCTACTCTGTGTGTAAGGTTTTTTTACCCTACTCTTTTTTGGGGGGGTTACTGGATGTTGAAGCCAGGGGCATTTTACCTCTGAGCTACACTACCAGCCCCTCCCTTTAATTTTGAAATAAGGTCTTGCTAAGTTGCTGAGGCTGGTATCAAACCTGCAAACCTCCTGTCTCAGCCTCCCAAGTATTGAGATTATAGGAGTGTGTCACCATGCCCAGCTCCCTTATTTTATGCTTGTAAAAGCATTTTATAATTACTGTACTTGAGAATGATGATAAGGGGAGATACTAAAAGCATTAAATTAACTTTACAGTATTTTTTTGAATTACAAGAATTCAGGGTAGGGATATGTCCTTCCTTTCTCCCTGCCTTCTGCTGCAATGGGTTTAAACCCAGGGACACTCTACCCCTGAGCTCTACCCCACACCCCTTTTTACAATTTATTTTGGGACAGGGTCTTGCTAAGTTGTCCAGGCTGGCCTCAAACATGTGAGCCTCCTTCCAGGTACTGGGATTATGGGTGTGTGCCCACCACGCATGCATGGCATCACCTGGTAGGAATGTGTGCAAGAGCACATGTGTGAGAGATAGTGAGGGAGTGCCAACCTGGTCTGTAACAACCCATTTTGATGGTAACCATGAGACCTGAGAGTGGAGCCCCCATGACCTGATTATCTCTTACAGGTCCCTCCACCCCTCAACAGCATTCATTGGGGACCCAGCTTCCAGCACATGAACTTTTGAGGGACAACCATATCCAAGCCATAGCCCATATCTTGGTTATTGTGAATAGTGCTGTAATAAAAATGAAAATACAGATATCTCTTTAACATACTGATTTCATTTTCTTTGGGTATATTCCCAGTAGTGGAGCTGTAAATATATTTTGTTTTAATGATTTTTCAGTTTACAGTGGATTTGCTAGGATGTAATCTCATCTTCAGTAAGGAGCATTTATAATTATGTTGGGACTTTTATGACAGTGCATCAATAATTTATTCCTTTTTATTGCTGACTAGTATTTCATTGGATATTCATTGGCGAGTGCATAGACAAAGTCTATCCACTCAACAATTCATAGATATTTCTGCAATTTATAGGTTTTGATTATTGCAAATGAAGCTGCTATGAATATTGTGTACATGTCTTCATATAGAATTTGTTTTCATTTTTCTTCTTAAACACCTAGGAATAAGCCAGGCATGGTGGCTTGGGAGGCTGAGACAGGAGGATTGCAGGTTTGAGGATAGCCTCAGCAAGTAGTGAGACTCTAATCAACTTAGCAAGACCCTATTTCAAAATAAAAAAATAAAATAGGGATGGGGGTGTAACTCTTAGGTGGAATGCCTCTGGGTTCAACTGCTAGTACTACAAAAACACATACTTAGGAGTGGAATGGCTGGACCAATGGTAGGTGTATATTTGACTTCTTAATGAACTGCTAAATTGGGCTGGGGGTTTAGCTTAGTGGTTGAGCATTTGCCTAGCATATGTGAGGCTGTGGGTTCAGTTCCCAGCACTGAAAAAAAATTGGTACACAAAACTGCTAAATTGTTTTCTAAAGGGGTTGTACCAGTTTGCATTCCAAGCAGTACTGTGTGAGAGTTTTAGTTCCTCTACATTCTTGCCAATACTTGATATATAATTAATCTTTTTAATTTTAGCCATTTTAATAGGCAGTAGTATTTGTGGTTTTAATTTCCATTGTCCTAATAGCAGATGATAGTAAGCATTATTTCATGTGCTTATTTGCCATCCATGTATTTTTTTTAGTGGTATCTTTTAGTCTATTGCCCAGTTTTTATTGAAAAGTTCTTAATTTTGATATAGTCTAATTTACAGAAATGTTCTGTTCTGTTAAGAATTATGCTTGTGCTAAGTGTGGAAGCTGTGCCTAATCCAAAATCACAGAGATATTCTCCTATGTTTTCTTCTAAAAGTATTAAAGTTAGTTTTATATTTATGTCTGTGGTCCTTGTCAAATTAATTTTTATATATGTTGTAAGATATGAATCATATTCAGTTTTTAAAAACCACTTTTATAATTATTAGTGCATATTAGTTATACAAAATAATGGGTTTCTTTGTGACATTTTCATACATGCATATAATGTACTTTGATCCTATCCACCCTCCCTATTACCATCTCTTACCACCCTGCCTTCTAGTCCCCTTCTCCTTCCCAAGTAGTCCCCCTTCTTTCATGTTGTCGTGTTCCCCCCCACACACATTCCACATAAGGGAGAGAACACATAATACTTGTCTTTCTGAGTCTGACTTGTTTCACTTAATATTCCAGTTCCATCCATTTTGTGTTCTGTTTTTTAAAATTTTTTTTACGTGTGATATCCAGTTGTTGCAGCACCACTTGTTTAAAAAAACTTATCTTTTCTCTATCTTTGCATTTGCATTTTGCAGTTGGTCCTATGTGTATTAATCTATTTCTGGAATCTATTGTGTTTCATTAATCCCCCCCCCAAGTACTGGGGATCGAACCTATGGCCCTGCACATGCTAGGCAAGTGCTCTATCACTGAGTACACCCCCAGCCCTATTTGTCTATCTTTTTAAGCCAATGCTATACTGTTCTGAATATTGTAGGTCAATAGTGTATGTTGAAATCAGATTTGTTAAGCCGGGTGTGGTGGTGCACACTTGTAATCACAATACTTGAGAGACTGAAACAGGAAGATCGCAGGTTCACGGCCAGCCTCAGCAACTTGGTGAGGCCCTCCACAACTTAGTGAGAACCTGTTTCAAAATAAAGAATAAAATAGGGCTGGGGGTATCGCTTGGAGGTAGAATGCCCCTGGATTCCATCCCCAGTGCCACACACACAAAAAAAAGAAATCAGATTTTTTAGTCCTCTGTTCTTTTTATCAACATTGTTTTGACCATTCTAGGTCCTTTGCATATCCATTTAGATTTTATAATCAAGTTCATCTATTTCTACAAAAAACCTGGGATTTTAAGTGATGATATATCTGATCTTCAGATCAATTTGGGGTGAATTGATATATCAACAAGGTTAAGGCTTCTGAACCATGAACAAGGTGTACTATTTTGTGTGTGTGTGTGTGTGTGTGTGTGTGTGTAGTTTTTAGTGTTTAGGCTGTATACACCTGTCGGATTCATTTCTAAGTATTTCATATTTTTGTTGCTGTTTTAGGTAGGGCTTTTATTTCAGTGATTGTGTTGCATGTGGATACAGAATTTTACTACTTTCTCGCCAATCTGAATGCCTTTTATCTTATTAGAGCTTTTAATAAAAATTTGAATAGAAGTTGACATTCCTGTTTTGTTCCTGATTTTAGGGAGAAAACATTAATTTTTTTCACCATCAAGCATGATATTAGCTGTATTCTTTTTTATAGATGCTCTTTATCAGATTGAAGAAGTTCTCCACTATCCCAGCCTCCCAAGTGCTGGGATTACAGGCATGCACTACTGTGCCCAGCTCTATGTGGGTATTTATTTAACCTATTTGAAGTATGCTTCTTGTAGGCAGCATATAAGTGATCTTGAGATCTTGTTGTTTAATCCAGTCTGATAGTCTCAGCTTTTAAATTGAGATATTTAGGTCTTTTACATTTATTTGTTTATTTATTGTGGTGCTGGGGATTGAATCTAGGGGCATTCTACCTCCAGCTATACTCCCAGCCCTTTGTATTTTTGTTGTTGTTGTTGCTGGGGATTGAACACATTGGCATTCTACCTCTGAGCTACACCTCCAGCTCTATTTTTTTTTTTATTTTTTATTTTGAAACAGTGTCTCACTAAGTTGCAGAGGCCTCACTAAGTAGCTGAGACTGGCCATGAACCCGATCCTCCTGTCTCAGCCTTCCAAGTACTGGGATTACAGGCATGCGTCACCATGCCCGGCTGCTGCCCATTTAAAAGATTATATTATTTAAAAAATTTTGTTGAGTTTAAGAGTTCTTTATCTATTTTGGACACAAGCCCCCTTATGATTTGGAAATATTTTTCCTAATCTGTGACTTGTTTTTTTACAGTCTTGATAGTGACCTTTGAAGCCCAAAAGTTTTTAATTTTGATGAAGTCCAGTATATCATTCTTCTCTCTTATTTCTCTTCTTGATATTATACTAAGAAATCATTGTCTAACCCATTTTCATGAAGATTTACCTATGTGTTATCTCTGAGAGTTTTATAGTTTTAGCTTTTATATTTAGTTCTGTGATCAACTTTGTGCATGGGGTGAGGTGGAAGTCCAAATTTATGCTTTTGCATGTAGATATTCAATTGTCACAGTACCATCTGTTGAAAAGACTGTTCCTTTTCTCTGCTGAATTGTCTTAGTTCCTTTGTCAAAGATCAAATGACCTTAAATGTTAGGATTTATTTCTAAGCATTCAATTTAGTTCTGATCTCTATTTATCTATGCATATTATTGTTTAGTACATTTATGATTTTTCTTTTTATCACTAGTTTTTGGTTATGATGTGCATTGGTATAGTTTTCTTTATATTTCTTGTGGTTGTAGTTCATTGAGCCATAGGCTTATTATTTTCATCAAATTTGGGCAAATTTTGGTCATTACTTCTTAAAATTTTTTTCTGTCCTACTACCCTCCCTACTCCTGTTTCGGGGATCCTCAAAATATGTATATTTTTCTACTTGTAGTTATTGATGGTTCAGGTGTCCCCCCCATCTTTTGGCTTCATATGTTTTATTTTCTATTGCTGTGTCTTCATGTTCATTCATTTTCTTTCTTGTACAGGCTTAAATCTTCCACTAATCCCATCTAGTATATTTGTCATTTTGTAGCATTGTTTCTTGTGGCCAGCCATTGATATATCTAGAGATAAAGTTCTACCAGGCCTCTTTCAGTTCATCTGCTTTATCCTATTGCCATAACTATATTGTAGTTTTTGTCTCAAATTTGATTTGGATTATGTTTATACTTTCCATGTGTTTGCTTAACTTTTTGATGATATTAATAACTTTAATGTCTTTGCCTGCTTCTTTTAAAATCTCTGTCAATTCTTGGTTTCAATTGATTTATCTTCTATGTAACTGTAGGTCATGATTTCTTGCTTTGAATGACTAGTAATTTTTGAGTGACTAGAAGTTTAACATTGTAAATTTTACCTTGTATACAGTCTGTTTTTATTCTCATAAATATTCTTGATACTTATTATGGAATGCAGTTGAGTTATTTGGAACCTGATTCTTTTTAGTTTTGGTATTGCTATTTGTTAGGTGAGACTGGGGCAGTGCCTTGTCTAGGATTCATTATTTTCCATTTTTAAAGTAATAATCTTTCTGTCTATTCTAATCAATTCCATGTGAATTTTGAAAAGTTCTAGTTTGGCTGGTGGGAACAGGCACTATTTCCAGTGCTGTGGGAGTTACAGCCTCTTTTTTGTAATCCTTTTTTGTGATTTCCTAGACTTGGGTAGTTTCCTTACACACATGCACGGATCAGTACTTATCTGAATACTCAAGATCTGAAGAACTCTAGAGTTTTTTTTTTTTTTTTCTCTTGCCAGCTATTTTCTTCCTGGTATTCTGATCAGGTAATTCTAGCTGTTTTGGTCTCCCAATAGTCATACCTCTGTCACCTCAACTCAGCCCTCTAGTCTCTGCCTGTGTCCTTTTCCCTGCACTCTAGCCTGGCAGTTGTCTCAAGGCAGTAATGTAGGCAGTAGTAGGGCTTCCCTCAATTGTTTGCCAGTTCTTAGGGATCACCATTCTTTGGGTAGTTTTGTTCATTTTTAATTTGTTTCATGTGGGAAATGTACATTTAGTCCCTGTTACTCTCTCTCTTGGACTTCAGCAAATGTCTCTTTTATTTTTTTAATGGGAAAAATTGTGATGTAATAGGTATTCTAGATGATGTTTTTCTGTTTGGACTTAAGAGAGCTCAACTTAAAAATACTAGTTAGATTTTAAGAAAATTTGTTCAAATTGAATAAATAATTGAAAGCAAATTAATAGAAAATGCTGCTTTTTAGCTTTCAGAGGTAGTGACTAATAAAGGTAAGAAAGGAATCTACATTTCTTTGTGAGTACTTCAAATTGGACATATAATGCAAGATCTCTTAACCATTATAGTACAAATAATAAAGGGACAGATTGATTCACTTACATTGACATTTAAAACTTATTTTCTTCTAAAAACATCACAAAAAAATTAGAGTATTATGTACCAGTACTCTTTTAAGTACTTTAAGCACATTAAGTCATGTAAACTTTATAATTTTAATAATCTTTATAGCTCATTGTGTTATTATTATCATCCTCATTTTTTCAGATGCAACTGAGGCATGAAGAAATGTAAAAAGCAAAACAATGAACCATGGATTGGAAAGATTATGTAACATAATTAACAAAGCATTAGTTCTGCAATTCAACAAGAAAAAGATACCCATTTAAAAATGGGCAAATGATATGAACATGAGAAGAAACACGAATGTTCTGTAAACATGTATAAACTAGTGGTAGTATATAACCATCTTGAAAAACATTTTGGCAGAATCCTGTGACAATAAAGATCTGCCTACCCTACAACTGAGCAAATCTTTTCTGAATTATATTCCCTAAAGAAAGTCTCCCATATAGATACTAGATCATTCATAACGGTTTTGTTTATGACAGGGCTTGGTAATATTTTTTTAAAGGGCCAGATAGTAAATATTTTAGGCTGATGGACCATGTGATTACTCATTGAAAATGAAGAAATTCTACTCTGCCATTGCAGTGCCAAAGCAGCCATAAACAGAAACAAATGGGCCTATCTGTCCAGCCAGCTGGCTTGCTCACAGACTATAGCTTGCTGATCCCCAGTTTACAAGATCAAAAATAGAAAACGACCTAATTGTCCATCAGTAGGAGAACTGTACATAATTGTGTCTAATAATTATGTAGAATTTTGTAAAGTAGTGAAAATGATCTTCACATATCAGCATGATTAATTCATACTAACATAATGAAGAAAAAAGCAAGTGGAGGAATAATCATTTTGTATACATGTTTTTTTTTTTGCCGTACCAGGGATTGAACCCAGGCGCGTTCTACCTCCGCGCTACACCCCCGGCCCTATTTTTTTATACTTTTATTTTGAAACCGGGTCTCACGAAGTTGTGGAGTACCTCACTAGGTAGAAAGAGAGAGAGAGAGAGAGAGAGAGAGAGAGAGAGCGAGCTGGGGCTGGCCGCGAACCCGGATCCTCCGGTCTCTGCCTCCCAAAGTACTGGGATTACAAGCGTGCACCACCACGCCCGGCTGTATGCATGTTTTTAAATATATTGTTATATACACTTCATACTTTTTACCTGTGTATAATTATGTAGTAAAATATAAAGAAGTGTATGATAATCCCGCAATTAGAATAGTGACTACATCAGTTTGAAAAAGATGCTTCAGATGCTTCAGTCCAGTTGTTCTAGGGATATTTATTTTATATTTATTCATTTATTTTAACTTTTGGATGTACTTACTCTTCTGAGACAAAGGATCTAAAGTTCTTTTTTTTGTGGTACTGGGGATTTTTTCAGGGGCATTCTTCCTCCGAGCTACATCCCCAGCCCTATTTATTTTTTATTTTTTTTATATTTTGCGGTGCTGGGGATTGAACCCAGGGGCATTCTACCTCTGAGTTACACCACCAGCCCTATTTTTTATTCTTTATTTTGAAACAGGGTCTCACTAAGTTGCAGAGGGCCTCACAAGTTGTTGAAGCTGGCCTTGAACCTGCGATCCTCCTGTCTCAGCCTCCCTAGTACTGGGATTACAAGTGTGCACCACCATGCACGCCTGGCTCTAATTTTTATTTTGAAACAAGGGCTCACTTGGTTGCTGAGAACCTCACTACTTGCTGAGGCTGTCCTGGAACCTGTGATCCTCCTGTCTTAGCCTTCCAAGTACTGGGATTACAAGCGTGCACCACCATGCCCAATGGATCTAAAGTTCTTAATGGAGACCACACAAGCAAAGGATTGCCTTTGGCATTTTCATGTATGCCTGGCTCACAGAAGCATCAGAATGCCTGGTTGGCATGTTTGTGGGTGAGATAGTGAGTCAAAAATAAAAGCTTAAACTGCATTTATTTATAAAGAGATTGGAGAGTTATTTATTGAGCATCCTTTTTTATGTGTATTTGGTAATCTTTCTCTAGGGTGGAATTCTTTCAATTATGTCAGTAGCCTTCTCTAAACTTTTTGGTTTTTCTATTGCTACTTTAGTCCACAAAGTAGCAATAAAGTAGTATACAGAGTACTGGCCCGGATAAGTGAATGCCAGATTCTTACAGAGTGTTTAGTTTAATGGAGACTTAATGACAGGTATAGCAAATAAATAAATAAATAAATAAATAAATAAATAAATAATGTAGGGCAGGGGATGGAGGAGAGTCCAGTGTCAGCCACACTGAGTGGGTGACAGTGGGGGGGTGGAAAGATCAGCAGGGCTGTATGCACAGTGTGCTCTGAACTGTGAATGCTTTCTTGCCTAAAGTAAAGGATGTATTTGTCAGTTAGTGAATGATTAGTTTAGCATTTGGAGAGAGACGGTAGTTCAAAGTAGATACTGTTTTACAACAAAAATGAAAATATGTCTATGTCATTATGATGTAAATTTAGTTTGTGTTCTTTTCATAAGAAGGAATTGTGAGTGTCCAGTTTGGTGAGGGTGCGTTAGTCTTAAAAGTACTATTTATTTAAAGACAAAGAAGTGGTAACAGATTTTGAGAGAGGTGTTGGTATGTATGGTAATATAAAGTTGCCTCAGGCTTAAACTAGGTAGAACAAATAAATTGTGAAAGGGCCTTAGAATAGAAAGTACCTATAGTTACTTGGGGACAAGGTTGCTAGATGTAACAAATTGAAATGTTAGATGCCCAGTTAAATTTGAATTTCAAATAACAAATAATTTTTAATATAGGTACATTCTAAATATTGCATGGGATGTACTTATTAAAAATATTCATATACCTGAAAAATCTAACTCAGTACAGTCCTATTTGGGGGATGAAGAATTTCTGTAATTTTTACCAAGAAGGAAATAAATTAGTCCTGCTAAGATTAAATGTGGTGATGTTTAATTTTGAGGGAATAACTGTTATAGTTTTTTTGGACAGCCTTAAATTATTCCTCTTTGGGAGGGCCTAACCATTTGTAGACTAAGTAATGTTATTATAGCTATGTTAACTTTGAACTTTGTAATATCAGGTCTTGACTAGCCAAGGTAATAGGAAGGAAATGAGATCTCATATAATTTCCAATAGGAGTAAAAACAAAATTAGTTAAAATGATATATAAATGGGCTTTGTGTCCACATAAATAGGTTTATAATTAATCACCAGAGTGCTATATATTGCAAGTGTGGTAAGAAGCAGTCAAATTCTGGAGACCAGATATGGCCTGAAGGTATTCTCCATCTTGATTAATGGTATTGATGATATTTACCTAGCTGGCCAATGCAGAACCTGCAGTCACATTGTAGTTGTCCATTTCTTCCACATAATTAGTCCCCAAATATTGTACAATGGCTCCTGCTTCTTAAAACTGTGTTGAATATGTTTCTTCCTTCTATCATTGCTTCTTAATTGGGACGTCTACATAATCTTATCTGTACCTTCCTTGTCACCAGTCTCCCATAGTAATTCTTCCCACCACCAGAAATGAACAGTCCTTTTTAAAATGTGGCACTGATTGTATATTCAAAGTGTGTCTCAGGAATGGGGGAAGGAGGGCTATCTCTCCTAAAAGGGTGAGATCAGAATCATTTGGGAGTTTTCTTAAATGGTGTGTGGTAGTATGCTGTTGTCAATGTGAGGGCAGTTTTATCCCTTAGGAATTCTAGGGCAGGAAGAAAGTCAAGGACTAAGTTTATCTTCACAGAATGGCCCCTTTGGCCCTTTTATGAGTTGATCTCCTGTCTTGATTTTTGGTCCTTCATGATTTGTCTCCAGTTTTATCTCCTGCTCCAACCTCCTCTTAGTCCCAACCTAGCCATATTATACTACAATATTTGTAATTCTTTGAATGTCCTATGCCATTCTGCTCATCCATTGAAGGACTCTGTGTAAGATATTCTAAATGGATGCCTTTGTCTCCATTGTTTGTTTAATAAATTTACTACTAACTTTTTTTCCAGGCTGCTCAAATGACCCCTTTCTCCTTTTTTCTCCCAGAAGTCTTTTCTAAGTGTATCAGTCAGGATGGCTGGGTCATGCTTTTAGGAACAATCCCTAAATCTCAGTGGCTTAAAACCAAAAACTTTCCTTTTCACTCATGCTGCGTGCATATCATGGGTGGTCTGCGTGCTCTGTTCTGTGGTATCATTGTAACTCTGGGACTCAAGCTGACAGAGCACTATCACTGAACAATGGCTCTTAAAAAGCTTCCACTGGAAATGACAGAGATAACTTTTGCTCTTATTTCATTGGCTAATGCAAGTCACATGTTCACACCTAACTTCAAGAGATGAGGGAAGTACAGTCCTATTAAATGCCTGAGAAAAGGACCAGAAGTATTTTGTAGATATCAAGTATTACCACATATGGTTCTGTGCAGTGGCACATACCTGTAATACCAGCTACTTGGGAGGCTGAGGCAGGAGGATTGCAAGTTCAAGGTCCTCCTGGGCATCTTAGTGAGACCCTATTCACAGTAAAAAATAAAAAGGCTGGGGATGTAGCTCAGTGGTAGAGCATACCCTTGGGCTCAATCCCCAGTGCTGTGAATGAATGAATGACTGAATGAATGAGCATATATGATGTCTCCAAATCTGACTCATCTCTCCCTACTTCATACTTCCATGACACTTGTGAGCCTCTATATTTTACCGAGTTGAAATTCTAATAAAACTGTAGCAATGTGGAGTTTGATGTGTTTGGCAGTTGGCTCTGGACCTCTGAAATTTTAAGGCAACTAGCTGGGCACACTCACCCCAGTTTCTTCTTTCATTAGATGAGACGAATAGCATTTAAAAAATAAAGCAAAATACAAATTTAACATTTGAAAAAAAGACAAGATACATACAAATGGGCAAAGTTATTAGTATTCATGTTAACACCTCTAGGACCTGGCCTTTATGGCTGCTTAGTGGCTCTAACAGCTGATCACAGTAGCATCCACTTGACCTTCAGCTCCTTTGATCAGTGATCCAACTAATCCTAGCCTTGAACTCTGTGTCCTCTCAGCCAGTGGTGCCCATTGTTAGGATGTCTGATAATTAGCATTTTATAATATTTGCTGAAAGAATATTTTGTTCTGAGAACTGTATGTTAAAGAGAAATAACCCCAATTTAAGAAGCGATTAATAAATTAATTCAAGAATTCAATCACTCAGTTGTAATATTTATATAAATTCTATAAACTAGAGAGAAACTTTGTTACAATAATGAAATCCTATTTGTTTCAAGACTAAAAACACTGTTTGGAAAAACATACCATCTTATCCTTCAAGTATTGTCTTGTGACCGTGTATTTCTGTTAGGTATGTCAGAGAACTCCAAACTGTTTGATTTATATTCTTAAGTGCTGAATATTTTTTATAAATGCAGAAGTGCAGATTAGGTCTATTGAAATGTTTACTTTTGTTGGGCGTGGTGGCGCATGCTTGTAATCCCAGTACTTTGGGAGGCGGAAACCGGAGGATCCGGGTTCGCGGCCAACCTCAGCGCGCATGCGCGCACGCGATCAATCGATCGATCTATCTCTCTCCTCTCTCTCCTCTCTCTCTCTGTCTCTCTGTCTCTCTCTCTCTCTCTCTCTCTCTCTCTCTACCTAGCGAGGCCCTCCACAACTTCAAGAGACCCGGTTTCAAAAATAAAGCATAAAAAAAATAGGGCCGGGTGCGTAGCGCGGAGGTAGAACGCCCCTGCATTCAATCCCCGGTACCGCAAAACAAACAAACAAACAAACAAACAAAAAAAGAAATGTCTACTTTTAAAGATGACCTTTAAAAAAAAAACCCATCTTCAGAAAAGTACCCATGGAAATTGAAGGAGTACTAGGTCATTTGACTTTTTAGTATCCATATTTTAATCAACCCATTTTATTGCTTGGAAGTCTTTGAATGATAATGTTTGGGATGATTGCTATTTGATATCTCTGTGCCTATCAATGTGTCATTTTCTCTTCTTGGAATGTGTTATTTTGCCCCACCCTCCCTCTTTTTGCTTGGAAAAGACCTAAATATTCTTCAATTCTTAGCATAACGGAAGATTATATCATATAAATTGCTGTGACTTCTGTGCTCCCTAAACATGCCTCTATTTTTGTACTTGATCTGCTGTGTTGCAGTTATGGTTTTCCTGTGTCTTGCCTGCCTCCTATTTTGTAAACCTTTTAAGGACAGAGAACTGTCTACCTTTATGTAGTCAGTACCTGGCATGTGGGCTCTTTTTTCGTGTGTGTGGTGCTGGTGATTGAACTCAGGGACATTCTACCTCTGACCTACACTCCCAGCCATATTTTATTTTTTATTTTGAAACAGGGTCTCACTAAGTTGCTGAGGCTGGCTGTGAACCTGCGGTCCTCCTGTCTCAGCTTCCCAAATACAAGCATGCACCACCAGGCCCAGCAGGCGTGTGTGTGTGTGTGTGTGTGTGTGTGTGTGTATAAGTGTGAGGGGTACTGGGGATTGAACTCCGGCATTGTACCTCTGAGCTACACCCCCACCCCTTCTTATTTTGAGACAGGGTCTCACTAAGTTGCTGAGAGTCTATCTAAGTTGCTGAGGCTGGTCTTGGGCCTCTAATCTTCCTGTTTCAGCTTCCCAAATACTGGGATTACAGGCATGTGCCACTATACCTGATGGCATATGAACTCTTAAGTCTGTGACTGTTGAATGAATGTATAGATTCTATGTGTGTGTATTTATCAGTGTATGTAACATTGCATTCATCGCTTTGCAAAGAATAATTTAGAAGATAAGTTATTAATAATTGTGAATTATGGATGCTTCCCAAAATAACCAGTTCATTTGTGGCAGATTATATTTCACATGCTTTGTAATGTAAATATATAAATAAATACCACTACTGTATAACAGTATTTTATTTTTTATTTATTTATATTTTTTGTGGTATTGGGGATTGAACCCATGGGCATTCTACCTCTGAGCTGCATCCCCAACCCTTTTATTTTTTAGTTTGAAACAGGGTCTCATTAAGTTGCTGAGGCTGGCCGTGAACCTGTGATCCTCCTGAATCAGCCTCCCAGGCACTGGGATTACAGGCATGCACCACCACACGCCCCGCTCCATGAACAGTATTTTAAAAGTGGAGGGAAAGCCAGGTGTGGTGACACATTCTTGTAATCCCAGTACTTGGGAGGCTGAGACAGGAGGATCATAGGTTCAAGGACAGCCTCAGCAACTTGTGAGGCCCTCTGCAACTTAAGACGCTGTTTCAAAATAAAGAATAAAAAAACCAGGCTGGGGGTGGAGCTCAGAGGGTAGAATACCCCTGAATTCAATCATAGTACACAAAAAAATAAAAAATAAAAACAATGTGGGCCAGGCGTGGTGGCGCACGCTTGTAATCCCAGTACTTGGGAGGCGGAGACCGGAGGATCCAGGTTCCCGGCCAGCCTCAGCTACTTAGTGAGGCCTTCCGCGACTTAGCAAGACCTGGTTTCAAAATAAAGGATGAAAAATAGGGCCGTGGGTGTAGCTCGGAGATAGAATGCCCCTGGGTTCAATCCCCAGTACCGCAAAAAAAAAAAAAAAAAAAAAAAATGTGGAGGGGAGACACTGGTGACTATAGTGTCTGTTACGGAACAGTTTTAGTACCCTAAGGTTCTGTTCTGGGCCCCTATTTCTAGTTATAAAAGACGATATTTTTTTTCACTTCTAAATGGTTGTAGTTATCTTTATATTTCTGAAGTTTGATCCTCTATAAATAATTCTTCTTTAAAACAAAAGTAGTCAAGCATTGTACTTGCTCCTTATCACAGTGGAGGAGAGTGATAGTCACCCAGAATGGAGGACAGTCGGTTCCTGTTCCAGTGGGGCAGATTTCATAGATGTCTAAAGTGATTGGTGCTCATGGCATATTTCATACATACACATTTTTAAGTAGGTGAAAATTGTTTCAAAGTGACTCAAGTGTGATCTTAAAGGGAAAGAAATGTCACAATTGGGCATTGTGCACTAGGCCTGTATGTTACTTTGATTAGGTTTCTTTATAACCAGGTAATTGTGTCATCTTCCCCTCATCCCTGCTATTATATCGCCTCACCCTGCTGTCTGTTCCCTACTGAATTTTTCCATTCTTAAAATACTAGTTCAGGGGCAGCCTCTTATCTAAGGTTTGTTCTATTGGAGAAGCCATTAGGACTAGGGAAAGAAAGTTTTCAGAGAGGCAGGAACTGGGTTTGTTAAATAATTAGAGGACTTGAGAGGGGATGGGTGAGGTAGGGAAAGGGATAATAAAAGCATTGTGTAGGAATATAGTATAATTTCCATTTTGTGACATCCTTGAACCATTATCTTTTCCCTTACTGATCAAGTTTCTAATGAATCACATATTGTTAGTCAGGAACCCAGCTATATTTCAACAATGGCTAAAATTATGTCTTTACTATTATGTTGATAATTATTTATTGATTTATCACAAGTATGTAGTGTTAGGTATAATAGATTTCCAAATGTTTAGTTTTTTAACTCTGATACTGTGAGTTTTTATTAGTCAGTACTTTTAAGAATACTCAGATGAAAGATACAATTTGTGTAAATTTTTAATTGTAATATTTAGAAAGTTATTTATGTGATTGAATTTCATTTTAAATTCCTATAATGATTAAAATATATGAGAATATTAGTATCTGTAAGTGTGGCATTTGAAAAGCAATGCATCATTATTTTGACATTTCCATTCTTTTTTTTCTTTCCTTCTTTTTGTCTTTTTTTTTTAAAAGAATTAATGCGCCATCTGGAAACCTGAGATCATGCCATAAAAGGAATTTTGGCTTTTTTTGGCAACCAGTCATCAGGGTATGCTGTGACTATGCACCTTATCAGAACAACAAAACATAATTAGAAAGGTGTATTAACTCATACATTTCAGAACATTTTTATATTGGGAATTCTTGTGTGGACATTATGGGAATAAAAAAGTTACTACTACTACTACTTCTCTGTCCCAGCGTTAAGATGATTAATGGTACAGTTGTTGGATTCTCACATCTAAATGTAAATGGAAATTCTATATGAATAAATGGTTCTGAGGTATTTCTAAACATGATAGTCTAGATCTTCTTCACAGTGTTAAAATAAGCAAATACAATTAGTTTATATGTTTTTCAGAGGGGAGAGTTGTAATATTACATTGCAATTAACTTGCTGTGTTCTTATCTTCTGAATAAGTCATTGGAACTGTCAGCCAAAGGACTTTTCTTTTAATTTGGAACATTTTTTTAACTCTAAATAGTAACAAGTTTTTTTAAAATTAATTGAGAGAAAACAGCTGAAATCATGCACTGAAAGGGTTAAGTCGACATGAAAGAATTCATTTCCACTTTAATGACCTAGCCTTGCTGGGTTAGGACGATGGGGAACATGCTTCTGACTTGTACTCCTATTGCCAATTAACACCTCCTATAACAGGTTGCCTCAGCTAGTCATTGAAGCTCAGGCACTAGAAATAGTTTACATGCAGCTTGTTTTTCACACTAGTTGTTTAATACTCACAAAATTAAAGTATTAAAAGGTTGTTTCTTACCTTGCTGTGTAAGAGATAAACAGTACAGTGGTAGCTATTTGTATATGTTTAAAATCACTTAGTTTGTGTTCAGTCTTTGTTTTTAAGGGAATTTTAGGTGAGGAAACTAAAACTGGTAGTTTCATCAAATTTTTAAATTTTTTGATAGAATTTGTTGAAGATTATATTGAATACCATAAAATTAATTTTTTTCTGCCAACTGTTCAGCACATTATATATTTAGGTTTTATTTTGTTTTTAAAAATATAACCACGTTTATTTACTACTTGTTTATTTTGTCTTTTTAAAAAGCACTTTTAAAAATTATTCTAAAATGTAAGTCGAATATTCATCTTTAAACAGACATTATAAAAATAAGTCCTATTTTATATTCTAATATTAGAGAACAGCTTTATTTACACAATTTAAAATGTTTAATGGCATTTCCCAAGATACTTTTATATTTTTTTTACATTTCTTTTAAGTGACACTTTGGTTCTTGTTTAATCAGCAGGTATTTTAATAACATAATAAAATTGGCTAAATAATTGATACCAGTTCACACTAAGAGAAAGGTGGAGTAATATAACTAATAGTGTTAACAAATTTGTTAAAAGGCCTGAGTAGGTAACACTTTGAGGCGTTAGTTTTTATGCTGTTATAATGGCAAAAGCCTTTTTTTTTTAGCACTTAGTCAACAAGGGCTGCCCAACTAAAAGTCACAGCTTTTTATGCTGGATCAGATTTTAACCTTCTAAATGGGGGGAGAGAACCAAAACAAAACAAAAAAAGAAACATGTCTCATTTAATTTAACCATACTTAAAATTTGTGGGCCCAGATGATAATTTCTGTTTAACTCAATGTTGCAGATCAAACTCACTGTACAAAGGTTAGGTTTGGTGCCTTTGTGGAGTCCATGGTAGGTTTAACGGCACTGGTTAAATTTTCATGTCTGAATTAAAGGCTGGTCACACTGCTTGTGCCTATGGTACATGGCACAAGCCTTCAGTTGGTAGGTAGCTGACTTGTATTTGTCAATTAAAAAGTGTGGACTTTCCTCCCTTTTAAAACAAACTTATTTTTAAAAGTCAGACTTACTTAAGTGATTTCAAAGTTGCTTATAGGAAGTGAGTATTGAGGATTTATATAGCAAAAGTAATTATTTCAGTTTCTTGTTTTTGTGAGTTGTATGCATTTTAGATTCATAGCTTTTATAGAAATAATATAGCTGTAAGTCATATTTCAATTTTCACATACTAACATTACTTTAAATTTTGACAATAGACTAAAGTTGGGAAACATTCAGATGTTTTTATTTTTCTAATCTTTTGTCAGTGATATGTGTGTTTGTATTTTATAGTGGCATTGTATAAAATATAGACTAGTTTTTTTTTTTGCTTAAGTACCTCTTTTGTTAATATTTGTGGCTTTAGTTACTGTAATTATCGTTACTAAAGGACATTGAGGCTTAACTTATACCATATTCAATCTCTGAAAAGTCAACTTTCTGGTTCTTGATTATTACCATGGTAAAATATTTGTTAGAAGGTCAGCAGAGTTAACTTGAATAGTTCACATATCATAGAAACTAATAATTTTATAGCTATGCAGTTGATTCAAGCATCAGAAAGAAATTCTTTCCATTACTATTTTTATAATATTAACAGCCAGATTTTAAAATTAAAAGAATATTTTAGGGCCAGATTTTCATATAATTTATATCATTATACAGTTTTTTATACTAATTTTTATCCATCATTTAACTTAGTTTTTTTTTAATATTGGGGATTGAACCCAGGGGCATTCTACCTTCAAGTTACATCCCAGCCCTTTCATTTTTTGTTGTTTTGAAATAGGGTCTTGCTAAGTTGCTGAGGCTTACCTTGAACCTGTGATCCTTCTGTCTCAGCCTCTGAAGTACTGGGATTACAGGCATGTGCCATTGCACCTGGCTTAATTTAGTTTCTTAGACATAAGAAGTTCTCAATAAGTGAATGATGATTAAAGTAATGTACATTCTTACATTCTGTACATTAACTCAGTTTTTTGTTTGTTTGTTTTTGGTGGTACTGGTTATTGAGCCTAGGGACATTCTACCTTTGAGCTATACCCCCAGCCTGATTTTTGTTTTTATTTTGAAACAGGGTCTTACTAGGTTGATGAGATTCTCACTATTTGCTGAGGCTGTCCTCTAACCTACGATCCTCCTGTCTCAGCCTCCCAAGTATTGGGATTATAGGCCTGCACTACCACACCCCACCTAACTCAAGGATTTTTAAAAGTCCTCTATGGGACATGTATGACTTGTTCTTATGTGTGATCACATGTCCATTTTAGCTGAATGTAAACATAATATAACAATAGATAATTTAACCCTAGAAAACAGTTTGTTTCCATTTCTACTTTGAAATCTTTTGCTTCTTATTAAAGTCATAAGATTGGAAATATGAGACATGAGGGCAGGAAAAGTTAGACTTGGGAGACTTACTGTGGGTGAGGGATAAAAACTATTGGCTATGTCTGTTACTCTGGCTTATACCTCCCAAGAGACTGTCTCTGTGGCCATTACCACCTCATTATCCTGACCACTCCTACTCTTTATATAATTTCCCCTCACTGAATCTTCTGATCCATACTTTTTCCCCCTTAAGTTATTTAATATTTGAAATAGAACTATACCTCAATATTTTTGTTTGCTTAGGGTATCACCATCAAGTACATGAAGTATCTTGAAAAAATCTTTGTATTCAAGACCTCTGCTTCTGTAATAAATTACTGTTTGCTTTCTGTTGTTTCATTTATTCAGTTCTTTTTAAATTTTTATTGATGCATTATAAGTGTACATAATAGCAAAATTCATAGTGATACATTAATATATGCACATAATATTATTTGGTCTATTTCCTTCTGCTGTTCTATTCAGTTCATTAGAATAGGTTAAAGTAATACCCAAATAATTTAATAGGCATGTATATGTACACAACCATGATTTAATTCTTTGATAGGTTTGAGAATTATTCTTGCCTGGTTTTTATCTATCATTTGTATACAGTAAAAAAAAAATCCAAAATGCTTATGTGACTTAAATTTCCCACAGTAGGTTTTAATAAAAAGGATTTTTTGTTGTTTTCATATTAACATATATACACTTTTACACATATATCTAGAACTACATTATGCTCTCTACATATCCCACTGTGCCCATCTCGAATTCAGAAAACCTAGGGAGACACTGAAGTATTCCCTTTTCTCAGTGGACATATTAACTGCTTTTGAATAGGAATGGCATCCTAACTTTTCTTCCTATTTTCCTTAATTGGAAATGGTTTCAGGTGGTAGAGGATTCTAACATTATAAACAATGGGAAGGGACTAAGCTCTCAGAATGGAAGTAGATTGTGGCCTCTGAAAGCGGGTTGGTACTGGAGTAGAATAAGCACATGGCTAGAAGTCAGACATTGTGTCAGTCCTGGTAGTGTTGCTTTTTAGCCTTGGTCTTTGCCAGTGTACATTTGGACTTTCCCACAAACTTTTTGAAGCCTTTGTTTAACCACACAGCTAAAGCAAATACTTAAGCATTATTTGAAAAAGTAATATATTTTTTGAGCCTGGAACAGAAACTCCAAATTTTTTTTTTTTTTTTTTTTTTGCGGTACCAGAGATTGAACCCAGGGGTGTTCTACCTCCGCGCTACACCCCCGGCCCTATTTTTTATACTTTATTTTGAAACCGGGTCTCACGAAGTTGCGGAGAGCCTCACTAAGTAGAGAGAGAGACGGGGGGGGGGGAGAGAGAGAGAGAGAGAGAGAGAGAGCTGAGGCTGGCCGCAAACCCGGATCCTCCGGTCTCCACCTCCCAAAGTACTGGGATTACAAGCGTGCGCCACCACGCCCGGCTCCAAATTTTTTGATAGGACTGTGTGACCTATGGGATGATTTGGAAAACAAGGTTAAACAGAGATAAAAGATTTTTTTCAACTCTAGGATTTTACTTAAAGCCTGTACTATTCTAGAATACAATATAAATTCGGGGGTCAGGTGGATACACAGTATACTCCAAACTTACTTGACCAGGAGCAAACTCTGCATAGTATTTTCTTGTAACTCCTTTCTCAAAAATGATTATTTTTAAAATCTCTGCCACACTGTGAAATAATAAAGAATTAATTAAACTTGGTGAGACATTGAATCTAAGGACCAAAGGAGAGAGTCAACAAATCTAGTTTGAAACTCAAGATATTAATAAGTTGGGCAAGTAAGTTTATAGAGAAACTTGGTGAGTTTGATTTTTTAAGACATTGAATTTGAGATGTCATCCTTTGGAGACAATATAACTGATAGTAAGGAGGAAACCTGAAAATATCATCTGATTTAATCAGTCATCAATGTTTGAACCCTTTGTTGTGACATTTTAACTAATCTAAACAACTGTGTTTGATTAATTTCAGTTATAGGAAACTCAATAACTTTAACTTTTCTTTAGAATAGCTTGGACCATTACAAAATTTTTCTTATTGAGCCCTAGTCTGCTATCTCCATTGCTTCTGCACGCTGTATGGTCTAAGTCATTGGTTCTGAAACTTCACCAAGCATCAGAATCAGTAGGAGAGCTTTCTTTAAAACCCTGGTTTCTGGACTGTGTGGACAGTCCAGAAATTCTGTGGACAGACCCAGAATTTCTGTTTAGTAGAAATGTGCATTGCTAAAAAGTTCCCAAGTGATGCTGATTGGACTGGGTTAAGGACTGCACTTTGAGAACTGTTAGTTGAACTTTGTGTTCTGACAACAAAGTATTTAAAGAGAGCTGTTTTGTATCATTACCTTTTTTTTTTCTTCTTCTTCTTCCCCAAACTTCATCAAGTTCTTTTGAACATTTCCTATATATTGCGATTTTTTTAAGTCATGTTCCTATTCTGGGTATCTCAGAGTTTGAGAGTGAGGGACTCTGTTAAAGTAGAATCCCTTACTTAGAGTCCAGAGCAGGCCAAAAAGGCTGCATCCTTGAGTGCTCTGAAATGCTTTGCACTTGTAGACATTTAAGTGTCCCTGGTGGTTTTATGGGTTGATTCTTAATTTATCTCCCCTTATTTTCAAAGTCCCCCAGAAAGGAGAGAAGTCTGCTTCCAAGCAGACTTCCAAGCAGCTGTGCTTTTTTTCTGTCTCCCTAGCTTTATTGAGGTATAATTGACAAGACAGTATGATCGGTGTACAGTGTGATAATTTGATATATGTATGTTTTGTGAAGTAATTACCACAGTCAAGTTAGTTTATATGTGTGTCAACTTGCCCGAACTCACTCGCCTTAAAGCCGAAAGTTTCCACTCTTTGACACCTCTTCTATTCTTCACCTCCCTAACTCTGGTAACCACCATTCTGCTCTCTGTGTCTATGAGTTCACTTTTTAAAAATTCACATATAATTGAGATCAGGTCTTTCTCTATATGACTTATTTCACTTGGCAGAGTGTCCTCAAGGTTTATCTGTGCTGTTGCAAATGGCAGGAATTCCTTTTTTATGGTTGAATAATATTCCAACAAGGATAAATTCCACACTTTATCCATTCATCTGGTAACAGACACTTGTACTGTTTCTGTGTCATGCTGCTTTGAACATGGGAGTACAGTTATCACTTTGTGCTGATTTCATTTCCTTTGGGCATAACACTCAGAAGAGGGATTGCTAAGCTTACCATAGTTCTGTTTACTTTTAAATTTTTGAGGTATTTTCATACTGTTTCTCACATTGGCTGTACCACTTTGCATTCCCAACAGTGTACAGGGTTCCTTTTTTCTCTACAGCCTTGCCTTTTCCTTATTAATTTAGGGGAGGATTCCTTCAAGATTCTAAGTTAAAATATTCAATATAACAAATGCAGCAGCAGACGAGGGTACTTGCTTTTGAGTCTGTATTGCAGTTTAAGATGATTAGGGCCATCAGGAATGGGCTTTCAACAATATCCTTTAATTATAGGTTAAATTCCTTAGCTTATTTGCATTATTAAAAGAACTATCATGTTCATTCTGGTTCCTGCAAACATCTCTGCTTATTTACTCAAATAATTTCTAGGAGTGAAATATTAGGTCACAAAGTTTGTGCAGTTGTAAGGATCTTGATATACATTGTTCAGTTGTTTTTGATAGATTGTACCAATTCACATTCCCACCAACAGCGCTGAGTGTCTCTCTTATTATACCCTCTCCAAAATTGGGCATTGTAAAGCTTGTTTAGTGAGGGGGAAAACACATAATGTCTTAAGGTGCTAATTGGTATTTCTTTAATTAAAGAAGGTCAGCTAGGGAGGTTGAATATTTTTTATATTTATAATGTATTTCTTATAATTTCTTATATAATTAGTCCCTGTGTATTTCTTGCCTATGTTTCCTTTAAGGTTTTGGTATTTTTAAAATATACTTGTGTATTGACTTTCGGTCATAAATGAGACTATTTTTGCCAGGGTGTTTGTTTTGCTTTGCTTTTTAATTTTTTTAATATTTACTAATTTTATTTATTTATTTATTTATTTATTTATTTATTTATTTATTTATTTTATTTTATTTTTTGCAGTATTATGGATTGAACCCAGGGGCATTCTACCTCCCAGCTACACCCCAGCCCTATTTTTTATTCTTTATTTTGAAACAGGGTCTCACTAAGTTGCAGAGGGCCTCACTAAGTAGCTGAGGCTGGCCATGAACCCCATCCTCCTGTCTCAGCCTCCCAAGTACTGGGATTACAGGCATGCGCCACCATGCCTGGCTAGAAATTTTAGATTATGTTGTCAATTTTATGTTCCTTTTTGTTCAATTGGGTTTTTACCTAAAATATGTTTCTTTACCCTGGCCAGGTAGATATTCACTAGTATTTTTAGCATAGTATTTGTTAAGGTTTAATTCTTTTTTAAATGTAACTCTTTAATAGCAATGGTGGTATAACAATATAGAGAAGCAAATTTAGTTCTATTTTGTTTGTTTGATGTGTTTTTGGTGCTGGGAGTTAAGCCCAGGGGCATTCTCCCTCTGAGCTACACCCCCCCCCCCTCCATTTTATCTTATCTTTGGTACTGGGGATTGAACCCAGGGGCATTCTACCTCTGAGCTCCAACCCCAGCTGTTTTTTTGTTCTTTATTTTGAAACAGGGTCTCACTAAGTTGCAGAGGGCCTCACTAAGTAGCTGAGGCTGGCTGCGAACCTGCGATCCTCCTCTCTCAGCCTCCCAAGTACTGGGATTACAAGTGTGCACCACCACACGCAGCTCCCTATTTTATTTTGAAACAGGGTCTCACTAAGTTGTGGAGGGCCTCACTAAGTTGCTGAGGCCTCTTGTCTCAGTCTCCCAAGTGCCAATTGAGTTTTAAATATTTTCAGTATTAAACAAGAAAGCGTGAAAATAAAGTATGTTCAATTTTATGGTGATAACTTTGAAATCTGAATGAAATGAAAATTTCTGCAACAGTTTAGTAGTTCATTCAGTCTCAAGATAGATATACCCTGAATTTATCAGTACCACTAAAAAAATTATAGTAGTTCGCTCCAAAAGTAGCTTTGGAGGTAAATGTTTTTGTATTGAAGTGTTTTAAAATTTAAACACATAGGTAATTTTTACATATATAACTGTGTTCACATTATCTGAACACAGAAAATAGAAAACGTGAAATTTTTCAGTTTATTTTGTAAATCTACAAGCTTGATATCAAAACATGACAGATTTAACAGGAGAAAGAAAGGCCAGACCAATCTCACTTTTGAACTGGAGGAAAAAACTGTAAGTAAAAACTCTTAAATCAAACTTGAACAGTTTATCCCAGAAGTACAAAGATGATTTAGTCCTGTGAAATACATATTTGTCTAATACACCACTGAAGAAAGACAAGGGGAGTGAATCATGTCCATTGTGGTTTCTTTTACACAAGAAATGTAGGTACAGGTTGAGCATTCCTAATCCAAAATCAGAAATGCTCAGATTCAAATCTGAAATGCTTGAACATTCAAACAGTTTCAGATTTTGGAGCATTTTGGATTTCAGATTTTCAGATTAGGGATGTTCAACTGATACTATCTATGCAAATTTTTTCCAAATTTGAAAAACTCCTAAATCTGACATACTTGTGATCCCAAGCATTTTGGATAAGAGATTCTCATCCTATATCTCATTGACTGACAAATCTTGCTCAGTCTTTGTTTTTGTGTTGTCATTTTTAAGCAGCGTATACATGAATTTCCATTTTACACTATTTTGAGAAGCTTTTATCTTTTAAAAAGGTTCTTTAATCCACTTATTTTTTTCATAATTGATATATTTGATATTGCCTTACATTGGTTTTTTGTTTTTCTCCTTTCTTAATTTCCTATTATTGTCAGTGCTGTGTTTACTTTTTTATTTTCAGTGACTTGGCAAGGTATATATTTTAATTTTTATAACAATTACTTTAAAGTTGTTCAAAAAAGTTTTAAATCCATATTTATAGATATTCAAAGTCAACATTTATTGCTCTATTTTTCCCTCCATTGGAGAGGATTTTGTATTCTATACTGAATTAAACTTTTTCATTGTCTGTCCTCCATCTTTGTATTTCAAAAAAAAAAAAAGAAATCTTAGCTAGCTGAGGTGGTGCAAGCCTGTAATCTCAGCTACTCCTAAACCTGAGGCAGAAGGATTGTAAGTCTGAGGTCAGCCTGGACAATTTAGCAAGACCCTGTCTCAAAATAAATTTGTTAAAAAAGGGCTGGGAATGTAGGTGAGTGGTAGAGCACCAGCCTAACTTGTGTGAGGCCCTGGGTTCAATCTCCAGTACTCAAACAAAACTAAACAGAACCAAGGAGAGGGAAAAAAAACACCTTCTATTCTGCACACATCAAGTAGTTTTCTGTGATTTTGTTTATGATTTCTATTTTTGGATGACTTTCCTCTCTTTGAACCATCAGAGTGGTTCCCTAGTAGGAGGATTTGTCCAGAGACAATGGATGTGTGTACAGCCACATATTTTTTCGTTTGGGGGGCTAGTCTGGTTATCTTTGATCTGTAGCCATAACAGTTTTTACATACCTCTCTGAGTTCAGTTTCCAGGGTCTTTAATGGGGTTTCGAACTTCATTGCCTGGTTGTGTGCTATCCTGAATAGAGGAGCATGTAGAAGTATGGCAGCCACAAGTATTCACCACTAGTCAAGGTCCTTAATATCTATCCCATAAGCTTACTGTCTCTGCCTCTCCTCTGTGCATTTCAGTGTTACCAACCCTTCTTTGCTTCTTACTAGATTTTTGTCTGAAATTTAGTCTCTGACTAGATCTAGAAACAGAACAGTAATGATTTTGAGAAGATATGAGAGGTACAAGAAGTATCACTGGCTGTCTCAAAAAAAAAGCACACATACAATAGGAGAAACAATTGGTATGGTTTTCTCCTGGTACATGACTTTCTGTTAGTATGTTTCTGAACCAGAAGAAAATATATTCTGAGAGAGGAGCTAAGATACTTTACTTGCATGTGGCCTGCTCACTCTTGGAAATGACCGGTAGATATTTTTCTTTTCTGTTCCACTGGGTTGCAGTACCTTAATTCATTTACTCATTCTTTCAACCAGTACTTACTGAGTTCTTACTGTGTGCCAGGCACTTGCTAGGTACTGATTATGTATAATGTTGAACAAAATCGAGTTCTTCTTTTTTCATTGATGGCAGTGATAGTTTCCTTATTCCATCAGTAACACATTTTAGTGATCATGTAATGTTTTAATCCTTTTTTCTAAGTAAGTATTTTCTGGCAAATTGAGAAAGGCTGGATTAATATCTAAAGTCAAGATACCAGTTTAACTTGTTTCTCCATATGCAATCTTTAAAGTTGGTTTGGATCCAGGAAATAATACTTGTGTGTGTGTGCGTGTGTGCATTCTACCTCCAGGCTACACCCCTAGCCCTGTTTCATTTTTTAAAATTTGGAAGAAGAGTCTCATTAAGTTCTTGAGAGCCTCACTAAGATGCTGAGGCTGGCCTTAAACCTGCAATCCTCCTGTGTTAGCTTCCCAAGTACTGGGATTACAGGCATGTGCCACCATGCCTGGCTTTAATATATTGTTTATCATCCTAACCTTAAAATATTATTTTCCCCAAACCTCTCATTACATTTCATTACATCCTCAACTTTTTCATACATTTTATAACTTTCTTAATTAAATGAATAAAATTGTATCACTAACATTATGATGACTTCAGCCAATGTTTTGGCCTGATAGTATTTTAGCTTGCCACAAAGTTTTCATTCTGAAAGAGACTCTTATCTCTTTGAAAGATTAGCAATAAAGCTATATTCGATGATGATATATGAAAAATTTAGTCTTTGTGTGTGTGTGTGTGGTACTGGGGATTGAATCCAGGGGCATTATACCTCTGAGCTACACCCCCAGCCCTATTCATTTTTATTTTGAAACTGTCTCATTAGGTAGAGAGTCTCACTACTTGCTGAGGCTGTCCTCAAACCTGTCTCAGCCTCCCAAGTACTGGGATTACAAGCATGAATTTAGTCATTTTAAAACTTTATTTATGTGGCATTTATTATTAAAATATAAATTTGCAGGACTTTTTTCACTACTTTTCATAAAAGTAAATAAAGCCAGGAAATTTTCATGTGTGGTTCTTATATTCAGAGAAAACTTACTCTAAAACCTAGAACCCTTTTTACCTAATGCTTCCAATGATTTTTATGAGCTTTTACGTGTGGAATGTAATAAGTAAAGCAATTGTTTAATTTCTGTGAGTAAAAGCATGAAAGCAAGAGTGAACATTGAGTTACAATTTGAATAGTTAACATATTTGTTATGTAATTTTTAATGGAGTTATTGTCAGGGAGAGAACTTTAAGCAAACAGATCTAGCAATTATAGGTCACATCTCAAGTAATTTCTGAGACTGCCCAGTATTAAAAATAAGAAGTATTTTTATGTCCATTAATTGGAGGCAGAATTACATTCATAAGATTGTTAAGATTGTAGGCATCTTGAGGGTAAGGACTATGTTGCTTTGTGCAGCTGAATGTTATAGTCAAAAGAGATTTGTTTCTTTTCATGCATAAGATGGGATTTTTCCCAGAGAAACTTAGTATCTTTCTTAGCCAGCAATATGATTAATAATAATACTTGTTTTAAAGATAGTGGTCAGGATTTTGGAAGTATTTTCATGTTAGCTGCATCATCTCAACCAGTTTGTTCACACCTGACGCAATTGTGTTAAATTTGTTGTGTAGGGGAGGGGGATAACTTCATTAGGTGAAGTACAGAGAATGTTGTTCACAGCTCTTTCACCTAGGGATTAGAAGTCTTCTTCCCCCTTCCCTCCCACTATACCTATGAATCTGCAAAGCAATCCCATAGCCGGAATCTACATGTTGTCTTTAGCTAAAAATCAAGAAACTCAGAGGATTTGCTGTTTCTGTTAATCCTTCAATTTATCATGCTAGTCCAGCTGCATCTTACTTTCAACATTGTGGTAAGAAATGTGGCTAATTGGTGTACTGGAGTTGTTTTGTATTCAAAGTAGATTAACATTACTGAAAGATTTAAGCTTTACGTCCATTGGAAACTTGTCTGTGCACTAAGTTTTTATCTGTTTTCTTTAGGTTTGATATTTGCAAATGTGTTATGATTATTTGTATTGTAACTGAACGAAAAGATACTTAACATGTTTTTCCATAACTCTTTAGAACCATCAAGCTTATATGACATGTAACTTTAATTTTAAATCCTCACTCTGTGTTTTTAAAAATTGATGTATTCATTTCTAGGGGCCGCCCACAGATGCTCCGGCAGTGGACACAGCAGAACAGGTCTATATCTCTTCCCTGGCGCTGTTAAAGGTAAGCAATGAATGGAGTTACTTGTTGCTTTCACTCTCTCTTTTACTTTGGTGTATTTGTCACTCTAGTTCCCTCAGACAGTAGTATTGTTTTAGGTACATCTAAAAAATAGATTTTTATTTCCACTGAAACAAAATTGGTCTCTTTTTTTTTTCATTTAAAAATAACCTAAAGATCTCAAAGAAATATGCTTTGTGTCCACATATATTCTCTTTACAGATGTTAAAGCATGGTCGTGCTGGAGTTCCAATGGAAGTTATGGGTCTGATGCTTGGAGAATTTGTAGATGATTACACGGTCAGAGTGATTGATGTGTTTGCTATGCCACAGTCAGGAACAGTGAGTACTTTATGGTTGCCTCCTGCAAGTAAATCTTTTTCTTTGCAAAATAACTTTCATCATTTTATGTTTCCTCTTTCCAATAGGAAAAATTATTCATAAGATTAATGGTATAAATTTCTAGATTGTATTAAATTAAATCATTAATCTTTTAAATGCACCATGAATTCTTATAGGTCTATAAACTGAATGATGCTAACACTAAATCCCTTTACTTTTCTTTCAGCTTTAATTAGCAAAACATACTAGATTTAAAAGTTAGTTACCCTGTAAAAGCAGGGTACTAGTTTGATTAGTTCGAACACTTGGTTTAAAATATTTCAGAGATTCTTTTATTTAAAATTTTAACTAACTCTCATATCTTGTTTCCATTGTTTTGAAATATATTCTTATTTTTAATGTTTTATATATGATGATGAATGACTTTTAAGCTTTACTATTAAAAATGTTAAGTAGTAAGGAACAAAACCAGTCAACCATAATGAATCTTAGTTCTTTTTGTGTAGACACATAAATTTGGTTATATGAATTACACTCTCTATGGACTTTAAAAGTTACCTACACTGCCTGCTTAGAATGTTTTTCTTTCTAGAGGTTTTTGGCTTTGTTTTGTTTTGCCTTTTTGTTCAATGCATTAGACTTGCATAGATACATATGCATTTATATTTAAAGAAAGCATTAAAAATCAATAACCATTCTACCTATCTTCCAAAAATAGCACATATATACTTATTACCTATTTGCTTAAAAGAAGTATAATATATGTATTCTTCTGATAGAATTTCTTCTCTGCTATGCAACAGTTCTTTTTGAGCCTTGTAAAGCATCTAGCTTAAAAAATTATTGTCATAAAGCTGTTTGCTGTATTTGAGGATCTTCACTGTGAGTTTGCTTTGATAAAGTACATACTAGAGAACAAATTATATCTTTAAATGATGAGATGTGTATATAAAAGCAAGTATTTTAAATGGAGTAATTGGTACAGAATGCAATATGTTTATAAAATAACACAAAATAATAGAAAGATATGCAAAATTTTCTCTGGATGGGTTTGTTGAGGTAAATAGTTGAAATCATTTGGATCTACTGATTTTGTTCTTCTGAGTGTTTGTTTTATTTGTTTTGTTCATTTGAACATAGAGTACCACTCTACATATTAACTAAATATTTAGATTTAAAACATAGACTATTATTACTTGTATCTATCTCTTCATGTCAGAATATATGAAATACATAATAAGATGGGCTTATTTCTGTTACATGTGGTCTGTATGTAGATACCAACTATAATTAATGGTTCTTAGGCTTTAATATCATTAGTTTTATGTAAATGCTTATTTGACAATATAAAAGAGAATATATTGAATCCTATATTTTCTCCTTATATTAGAGTTAGAAAGTTTTTCTTCTGGCCCAAGAGTTGGCAAACTTTTCTATAAAGACACGTCTTGTTACATATTCCTCTCTCTCCCCTCCTCACCCCTTGTTTCTTCTCCTCTTCTTCCTCTTTTCCCTTCTTCCCCTTTTTCTTCATCTTCTTCTCTTGTAAAATAGTCCAAAAATATTATCCCAGGAGCAGATTGCATACCCTTATTTTCAAAGGATGCATTTTTTATTGGAATTCAATATACTATTTGCTTTGGTGGGGAGGAAATTCTTATGTTAACTGGTTTGTGTAACTAGATTAGAGTTAGATCCCTGATGTTAGAAAAAAGCCTTGTAGGAGCTATAATGGCAGTGATCTATATCACCAGAGAGATAATATGAACTGGTTTTATTCTTCCATGTGCTTAAATCTTATTTTGGTTAATCTAACAAAATGTAGCATTTGAGAGACTTGGTCCAGGGGGAGTTTTTTGTGATTGCTTTTATTTGAGGCAGTAATGATCCTTCTTTAAAGTATTTACATTATTGAAAAAATAATAATGTTCTATTATAGTAACTGAATAGTTGTAGTCCTTATCAATTATCAGAGGATGGCATTAGGAAGTACGTTTGCCTAGATAGTTCTAGCCACAGGTCAAAGTTGGTTCAATTATTTGGTGTTTTTGATAAATATATACATAGCTATAGGCATAAACTGTTAAAGGATCCTCAATGTTGTCTTAACTCATTAGCTAAGAACATTTTGGTACTTGGCAATTTTAGAAACTCTGTTGGTATAAGGTCTATAATTGAATGATTCGAATGGGTATCAAAACCATATTTATGGGAAGGTTTCTGTTTGTTTATATTGTAATATAAAGTTTAATTTTCTCCAAAGTTACAAAAAAATAATCATTTTCTTTCTTTCTGAACTAGGGTGTCAGTGTAGAAGCAGTTGACCCAGTGTTCCAAGCCAAAATGTTGGATATGTTGAAGCAAACTGGAAGGTGAGTATTTTAAATAATCATTTAAAGAAAATGGGAAGTTTATTTTAGAAACATATCCTGAAGTCATGGATGTTTATGAATATCATTCTTAGAAGAAAAACCATGTAATTGATATAAAAGTATCTATCAATATCAATGCAGTACACTGCTTTTGTGGTATCTCTTCCCTCTTTTTATAAAAATGAAAGAAATCAGAGAACTGTCTCAATATTAAAATTTTCAACTGCTTGGGCTATAGCTTCTCTTTGGTTAGCATATGGAGTTACTGTGTAGTCACTTATAATTGAAAGATCTTGTATGTTCTATGTATTTGTTAGTTGCAACTGAATGAGATTGTGAATAGTTAATTATGTTTGTGGACGTGAGTTTTAAAGATAGAGAAAGTAGAATCCATATATTCTTAAGTTTTTTTCCTCAGACTAAATCTCGCAATAGTTGTCATTCTCTTGCTCAAATTCTTCTACTGTGGAAAAAACTTCAAAATTAATATTAGCAAAAGGCTCAGCAGCTGAGCAGAACAGTGCAAATTGGTTTTTGACTGAGTTCCTAGTTCTACTGCTGGTTTAATTGATATTTAATCCTTTCACAACAGTGGATCCTGGTGTCCATTGTTAAAAATGTACTCTGTGCCTGGAAAATTCAACTCCCAGAGCTAAGGAGTTAAAGAGTGGATATTTACTTGAATGCTGAAAGGGTAAAAACTGGCTCTGAGAAAGTGTGGTAACAAGGTGAAAAACTGAAAGCCTTATCTACCACTGCTAATGTGCATCTCTTAATGATAGCACTCCTTTGTCACACTTATTCATTTCTATGTTTTCTGGATAATATGGTGTATGATTTCAGAGTTTCTAATGGTGCTTTTTCACACCTGTGTGTTTTTCATCTCTTCTTAATTTATACCCTGTTAGTGTGTTGTTTCTTTTCATATCATGAATGTATTACTTGCTCTGTTCTGAGTATCTGAATGCCCTCTTTGTTTCAGGCCTGAGATGGTTGTTGGTTGGTATCACAGTCACCCTGGCTTTGGTTGTTGGCTTTCTGGTGTGGATATCAACACTCAGCAGAGCTTTGAAGCCTTGTCGGAGAGAGCTGTGGCAGTGGTTGTGGATCCCATTCAGAGTGTAAAAGGAAAGGTAGAGTTGATTCTGTCTTTATTGCCATCTACTGCCACATTGTGTTTACACATACGTTAAATAAAAATCCATTTTGTTTTAATCAGGATTCTTAATTACACAGAAAACTGCTGTCTATTTACTTAAATAAACAAAACTGTATAAGTCAATAAATGTATCTTGGTATTATTAGCAACTTATTTAGGAATTGGTTTCTACTTTATTCACCTATTGTCATGAATGAATATTTATCTTTGATGCTTTTTGATTTAATAGAATTGGGAGTGGTAATCCATCCTAAAAGTCTGCTATATACATTTTATTAATGTCTTCATAAGCATTACTCTACCTTTCTTTATTTTCAAATGGTGAATTTGGAATCAGCAGCACAACATTTTTAAAATGTCTATTTAAAGACCCTGTTTTGCAGACATTGTGCAGGATATATTCTGGAGTGTATTTTCCAAATATTTTAGACAATGAAAACTTGCCCCAAAGACTTGGTATCAACCATTCACATATTTGGAGTGAGGATGCAGATTAATGATTAAATATGCTAAATGATTCTGAAAGGAGATTAACTTGCAAAGCATATTGGGTTATAGTTGTTCTTTGTTGAAATCTCTTTTGTTCTTGTTTAGTTCTTTTTTGTTGTTGTTGTTCGTTCTTTCGTTCGTTCTTTCTTTTTTTTTTTTTATTTCTTTCTAGCCCCATATGCCATTTTCCTATTTCCTGCCTCATGACAGCAGGGAGCAGCTCTATTATCACCTTCACAGAGCTGTCTGCAAATGTGAGAGGCAATTCGATTTTGCTCAACCACAGGGAGAGTGGATTAGAAAAACTACAGAACATACAGAAATTGGCTAGGTGGTTACTGCTTTAAAATACTGCTGAGGTGTCTTGTTTGAGCATGTACTTCCATTGTAGTGTAGAATAATTGTTAAAATAAAATCACAATGCATTTATGGAATCCTTTTTATGCAGGCTTTACAAATAATTTTTAAAGCACTTAGAAATAAATATTAGCTTGATATCTATCAGACCTGGAGTTTGATAGTAGTATAGATTACATTTACATCTGCTCACCAGCTCAAACAAACTAAATATGGCTGTTAAAACAGAGTTTTTATCTTATAAATTTGAAGTTGAACATTTTCTGACTTCATATTATTATGATATGTAAAAATTGAGGTCTTCTCTAAAACATGATCCTATTAGATGTGCTTTAGCTTTTCAGAGGCAGAAACTATCCATGAAAACAGTAATAATAGAAACTGATATACTAGACAATTCAGAATGGAGAACTTCTGATGCTTACTATATGCCTATATTTAAATTTATTTACTTTCATTTTTTACTACGTGTTCTGTTACTTAAATGATACCAATAAAAGGAGCAGATAATCTTTGATTTTTATTAGTCTCATGAATTAAAGTACAGTATAATATTTCTTAAGTTTAATTCTCTAATATTTAAGGTACCCTTAGTAACTCATAAGTAATAGAATTAAGTAATACTTATTACTTTAGAAATATGTAATTACATGGGGTAAGCTCTTCTACCACAATGACCTACAAGTAATATTGAAGCTTAATTTTAAATGGCAGTTTTCGTTTCAAAACCTAGTTTTAAGTATTGTATAACATTGAAATATGTGTCATTTCTAGTCAGTTACAGTTCATATTAAAAGAATGAATTTCATTTAAAATACACTTGTATCACATTGACTGTTGACAATGTTGAATTCAGATTTTAAAAATTAAGTAAAATTACTTTATGAAATCATAAGTATTACTGCCTAGTTTTATGTGTCATGAAAATTATATATCATTGATGATTTATGTCACTTGTTATACCTACCATATAGATTCACACAATTATATCATCTGAAAAAAAATCCAGTTCTTTGTCAATAATGCAACTTCATCTATATGGTATCTGAGTTTCGTTGATATGATTCTTTCACTGTCAAGATCTCTCAACACAGTGAATCAGATTAAATGCCAGTAAATCCATGGACTGAGTGTTTGAGTTAAATCATTTAATTTAAGAATGTAAAATTATAAAAAGAAAGAATAGCATAGGACTCTCTCACTCCCTTCCCTGCTTGTGACTTATCAAATCTGTCAAAATATTTAGCAAGGCAATGATTAGATCAAGACTTAAATGACAATCTATGTAAATGACTTAAGTTGGGTCTGTGTTCGTGTTTTTAAAAAACCTTTTTCTTGTATATTTTTTATATTTTTTTTTGTAAAATACAATATCACCTCTCCAGTTTTGAGTGATATGCATAGATTTTCTTTGTAATCTCATAATTTATTCATAGTAAGTTTGATTTTCCTTTAGGGGGATTCAGTTATATTTTTACTGAATAATTGTTGTGTGCCCAGTATTGTAGTAATAACTATTTCAACATATCTCATTTATTGACAGTAATCCTGGAGATAGGCACTGTTAGTATTGTATTTTATCAATGAAATTTTTTTAAAAATTAGAGTCAAAGAGATTACTTTGTTAAAATCAGACCATAAGGAAGCAGCAGAAGAAGGATACAAACTCAGTTCTATAAAATTTCTGGTTCTTTAATATAAGACTGTTAAGAATTACATCATCAGAGTAACTCAGGCATGGAAAATGAATACCAGAGGTCATTGCATGGCCTTTCCCTAAATTCTTGTAGCTAGGTGTCACTCCCTTCAGCATAAGTCAGGGGAAAGAGCTGTATATTTTTTCTTAAGTTCTCAATAGTTCTTTAACTATTTATACTGAGTTTATGTATTAATTGATATTTTTTCATGTGGTTTGTGTTCTATTAATTTTATAAAACAGATTCATTGCTTTTACACTGACTCATTCCTGTCAGCTTTTATGACATCCCTAGGACAAAACAGTGAGACCAACATAAATAATAAATATACTATATAATAAAGAGATCATGTTATTCTGCATATTATACAGTACTATACATGTTTTAAGATGATATAAGTGAAAATTATCGCTCATTACATTCATAATTTAAATGGAGAGTAAGCTCAGAACTTACCAGTGAGCTCTGCTCTAATTAGTAAAATCATCTCAATACTCTGCCTCAGTTTTTAGTTTATGTGTAAAATACATATATTCAAATGTTTTAAACTTTAGTTCTCAAACAGCACAGTGGCAACCTCTTGCTTAATGTTTTGATATCTTATGTATTCAGCACCCACAACTGGACTTGATCCAGCAACAAATTTAGAAGCTACTTCAACCTATAATGTTATTATACTTCTTCCTTAGGGCAAAAATGATTTCTTTAACCAAAATCATTAGACCAGCATATGGCATGATTATGATATTTTAAGGTATTTGTTAAAATTTACTACTACTTTGGAGAACTCATTTTCCTCGACAGGATTCCTGTTAGCAAAATGTTCATATGGTACCTGCTAATTCCTGGCAATCATTGTGTCTGTTCTCTGTTATGAAAACATAAGAAAAAGATTAATGACTACTTAGTCTAAATACATATTCACACTGCCTGGGGTTTTCTGAAACATATTTATTTAATCTGATCAGAAATACTCAATGAACTTTTAAAAAATGTGATGTTTAATTACAGATCAGCTCATCAGCAGGTATTTCTTAAGTGTACCTGATACATCTATATGTTAATGATTCTGGGACACAAAATAAAATATGATCTTTATCTCTTTGAGAAGATAATTCATGTTCAGTTAGCGTCACTGGTGAGCAGTATAACATTCTGCCAATTATGTACTGGTATCCTACATCGCATACTAACACATTGCAGAATACACTGAGGTTGCTTGTTTCTGTAGATATTAAATTGGTTGCTAGAGACAGAAATAATTCAACAAATACTTATTCGGAATCTTGTATGTGCCAATATACAAAAAAGTATTTCTTTTGTAGCAAAAATGGTAAATTAAAATGAACTTTGTAGCAAGCATGATAAATATAAGTAAGAGAATAGTACATGCTACACAAAGCAGATGAAGCTGGGGCTGAGCTTTGAGAGGTGGGGGTATAACTTAGAAAAGAAGAACTTATACTATGTGGGAATAATGTAGAAATAATACCATTCTAGGAGGTAGTTACCTCTTTGGTCGTTCTTCTTTTACAGATATTAGAATGTAAAATAAATGGTTTTATTGTTATTGTTTTGTTTTGTTTTTTGAGGTACCGGAGATTGAACCCAGGGGCGTTTTACCTCCGAGCTACACCCCCGGCCCTATTTTTTTATCCTTTATTTTGAAACCGGGTCTCACGAAGTTGCGGAGGGCCTCACTAAGTAGCTGAGGCTGGCCGCGAACCCGGATCCTCTGGTCTCCACTTCCCAAGTACTGGGATTACAAGCGTGTGCCACCACACCCGGCTGTTATTGTTTTTTAATTAGCATTTTACCAAATATGGGGCTCTAGAAAGTAAATACAAATATAGGAGGGGAACAAGTTAGGCATCAAGTGTTCTAAGACCTTACCTTTTATTTTCAGATATCTAGAAAGTTGTGTCTTTGTTGGGGCAGTATTTTATTTTTCCATAAAATTTTGTATTAAAAAGTTTTAAGATGATGGAGGTTTTAAACTTCTCAAATAATGGGTTAAGCATTCTGTATTTTTAGTCATGTGTGTATTGTCTCCCCTACAAGACTGGGGCCTCGTTGATGGAAGAAACAGTTTCATATTTTAGAATTTACATAGGGTCTGGCAAAAAGTAGTTTCTTCATAAATAAAATCAAGGAATGAATGTGTGTTAGTGTTCAACTATCATGAATTTTTTTTAGCTTTCAGCATATGAAAAAAGTTAATTTTTGTAAGTTTTTATAATTTTTATATGTTAGTAGTCATAAAGTCATGTGTTTAATGAATGAAACATGAGATTGACAAGGTCAGTTAGCCAGTTTGCTTATGGACATTAGTCTTGACAAATCTAAACATTGTATAATCAGAGCAGAGTTCACATTTAGCATGTCATTTATCTTCTAAAGTAGTGAAAGACATTTGCATCCCTGTTATTCATAAAATGCTTTTTTGTATCAATTTTCCGTAAGGATCAGAATTGGATAGCTATTGTCTCAAATTGTGCACATGTGCATGTGGGCACACACCCGCAAACATACACACATTCACATATCTTTTCTTCATCTAGTTTCCCAGATTGAAAAGAGAAAAATAGAATACATAAAAATTTTATTTTCATTCCTATAGAGTTCTGTGACCATACCCTGTGACCATACCCTTCCAACTCTTAGAACAAGTTTACTTACTATTTTTTGTTTGCTTCCTGTTTTTACTCATATTATCAGCTTGAAATTTTGTAATACTTCCAGATGTTGTGAGAATACCTATGAAAATATTATGGGTGCTAATGTGCCTATGCTGTTTCTGATTTTAAAAACTTTGTAGCATTTATTTAGTTGATATGATCACAAATTTTTAGCGAGGAATGTAAAAGCAATTTTATGTTTAAAATTCTAAGGGAATAATCTATGTGTGGTGGCACATGTCTGTAGTCCCAGTACTTGGGAGGCTGAGACAGGAGGATTGCAGGTTCACGGCCAGCCTCAGCAACATAGTGAGACCCTTTTTCAAAATAAAAAGAGTTCTTTTAATCTAAAACTTCTATATTTCTATATTATTATATTCTCTGAGCTAATTTATTTTGCTTTAGTACTTGCTATGTATTTTGATGATATAAATATGCTTCAGGTTAGTTTGGATTCAATTGCTTCAATAAAAATACAGTAAAACCTTTAGAACAATGTCCCATTATTTGTAAAAATATTATTTATTGACTTTTTGTCTTATTGAATTCTTTTGCCTCCCTAGTCATCTAACAATCTCTGGTAATTTATTCAAGAGACACTTGTTGATCACTACTGTGTGCCAGGCATACAATAGAGATACAGAAAAGAAGATCTGCTCCCTAGCCTCATTGCCAGTTTTGTGCCAGCAAACTATGGCTTTAATTAAGATGCCTTTTCAGACATATCATGGATATTAATTTTTAAAGATCACATCCTCGATGATTTGACATTAGCCATTGCTAATTAGGATTTTTTGGACTTGAGACTTAGTTTTGACAAGTTTAATGTGTTATCATTATAATTCCCTAAAGAGAGTAGAATTGACTTTTCTTCAGATTCCTAGTTGATTCCTCAGTGGTTATGGTTAGGTCACTAGTAAGCTGATTAATAGCAACTCATTGCTTTTTCCATTCCAAATAACTTTAAATATACAGTTTTTATTCCAAGTAAAACACTAATCAGTGCTTTTTAAAGCTCGAGTTTTCCAGTTTAGCATGGCACAGAAGTGTACTTAATGAATTAAAAAACTAAGCAACAGCATGAAAGTGGGATGAAAACATAATGTTAAAGTTAGCCATTATATATATTTTTATAGATAAATGATATCTTTTTTCTTTTCTTGAATTTTTTAAAGAAAAATAAATAGGAATGGTAAAACCTTGCAGAAAATAGTAACCAGAAATGCTTTCTTAAAGTTTTTCATTGCAATAGATATTTACTTTATACCATATTTTGTATGCCAGATGCTCAGTTATAGAATGGATATTCAGTATTGAATGAGGTGCAAACATTGCTGCTAAGTAATTGAATCTTAGCTTTTTCTTGCTTTTGTGTTAGGATGGCCATTATACCAAATAGCTTGATGGTGAAAAGTATTCTGACTTTGGCATTCTGTATAAATAGAAATGAGAGTCGTATCATTTCACTGGTGTGTCATTTCATTTAATTTACTCACTCATAAATTAATAATATTTTATTATCAACAATAACCTGCATCTTGATTGTTGAGAGGATTTTGTCAACTTCTGTATAGTATTTCATTATTAGGCAAAATAAAATGCATAAAAGTGAATTAATTGATCTTTACATATTTTGCTAAGACCTTTGCCTAATGAGATATTATAGTTTGAAAGACATAGTTTGCATTTTTCTTTGAAGGTGTTGCTATAGAACAAGAAGTATATATCCTTTTTTCCCTCATCTACCTATACTACTGCATGTTAACATGGTTGAACCCTAGTTTTTCTTTAGTTCAAGGGCCTTTTAATTCTTTATGTAGAGTTGTCAACAGGCATACCAATTGTTTTGCCTTATTTTGTACACTAGAAAGAGCGCTGAAGTCATTTGTTCATTGCATTTAGGCTGACTGGGTAGCCATTAGATAGAATTGGCACTCTGAGTTGGTATCAGACCAGTGACTCCGAGGCGATAGTCTCTGGAAGCTCATTAGTAGTCCCGTAAGGAATTCAATTTTAAGTTCACTGTTTATTTGTCACATAAGATTCTAGAAATGCCTATCATGAAGGAGTATTAAGATTCTGAGCATATTCAGTCATTTTAAAAAAAGAGATAACATTCAGTATAAACAACATACTTTTTTCTTTAATTGTGTATTTTTGTAAGGCACTGTATGTCTTAAAAATACACTCCCTGATTTCTTGTCGACTTTTTTTCATATGTCAAGTGCCTCTAGATGTCAAATTTATTATTATACTTTGGTAGAGTAACTTTTTTCTAACTTTTACCACTGTTTACTATAGCAGTACTCTGCTTTATTTACTGTGTCACTTTGGGTACTGTAAGGATCAGATACCAAAATGAGATAAGACATGCAAGAGATTTGAGGGACACCCTTGATGGATAAACGGGAGAGCATTTGGGTAGCCATGCAAGTTTGACCTTTAGAAAAGAGACAGGGAGAGTGGGACTGGATAAGAAAAGCCTCAGGCTGCAGTGTAGTTTTGAGAAAGTTTCAGCTAGGGTGATAGGAAGTCCTTGAGCTCTTCAGAGAAATCCCTTCTTTGGCAGGAATAGCTAGGTTCTCATGTACCGCTGTTGTGCTTAGTCATTAGTGGGATGCAACCCAAGGGAAGCATGACTTGGTGTGACTGCCCAGTGGATGCAGAGCTATAATAGCTTGAGATTGTGAGTCAGCTATTGTCTTCAGGGCAGGTTCTTTAGAAAGATTGGCTTGGTCCGGCTCCATCACCACAGTTAATAACAGTAAAAACTATAGAGGCAAGTGAACATGTATTATTTTATTTAATCTTATCACCAACTCTGTGATCATTCATTCCTGAGCAAACAGAGGGATTGAGAGATAATTTGTCCTTGATCACTTAGCTAGGAAATGATAGACCCAGAATTGTAACGTAGAAAGGATTCAAAAGCACTTAAACCATAATGACTGCATGCACCCACTGTAAAAAATTCTGCTAAACTTCATTTTACAACTTAAATACTTTTCACAGTATTTCATGCATCTAAAAATGTTTAATTACCTTTTACCATACTAGTTTCTAAAGATCAATTTGTTTTCATTAAGGCATATATACTCAAAACTTGTGGCTTTACTCTTTGAATTTTATTGTTGTTTCTATTTTTTGCAGTGCTGGGGATTGAACCCAGAGCCTCACCCATTCTAGACAAGTGCTATTACTCTCTGAATTTTGATGCATGTCTTCACTTGTCAAAAAAGTACATTATGCTAGTTCTACCCATCCCCCCCTTTTCCCAATATATTGAAGTTGTACCACAGATCTCTAGCTACAGTAAGCAATCCTCTGAGGATGAAGAAAGAAAATGTACATACACATAGGAATTTCTTTTCCAGAGCTAAAATTGACATTTTATAAATAATTTCCGTGTTGCAAACTTGAGACTAAGAAATCACAGCAATTCAGTGATATGCATTTGGCATGAGTCAGTTTTAGTTCTTAGTGCTTTTCATTGGAAATGGCATAAAAAGTAAGATATCTCTGAATTTTTAATGCTGTGGGCTTACAAGAGACATAAGATGTTTTTCTCTTATAGATGTGTGGCAGTGCATGGCAGCAGAAGTAACGAAATGGTCACAAACCCCAGCAGTACTTCTCAGGTCACATGCACTCTTAATTTTTAAAGAATCCAGAAACAACCTAAGCAGTTGATAACAGGTCATTTCTAGGTGATAAAGCATATTTGATATGGGGTGTTGCTTTTATTCCCACACCTCTCATTTTTATAGTGATTTAGATGTTTACATGCTGGTGAGTTTATATGTTTTTAAATATGTAACCTAACTGGTAATTGAATTTTCTTTCACTTTTTCCTTTTTTATTTTATTTTTTAGTGTTTGACATTGATTTTTGAGGTCTTAAAATTTTTCTTTCAAGCTTTATTTTTTCTTATTGTTTCAGTTCATTGTGTGTACATTATAGTGAGATGACCTGTAAGGTTGTAGAAGATTCAGATTGTTTAGGGTTCTTTTAAGCTAAAAAAGTTAATGCATTATAAATCTTTAAACATTGGTCTTATTTATCTTGAACACTCCCCATAGTCATTAACTGCAATACAAGTGCAATTGGAAATGCCACGGGAACCTACCAGAAGAGAGACAGGGAGAAATTACAGAAACAACTGCCAGAAATATCCATTTTTCTATAAAACACCTTTGTATTAAACTTAAGTTGAAGAGCTTTGCTTAAAAAAATAGCTTCCTTTGAATGGAAAAATTGGGAACTATAGATTGTTACTTTAGAAATTTTAGTCTAGTTGTTTAGTGACCTAGCAGTTGCTATGAAAACATGAATTTAAAAATAAATAGCATATTGGATGAACTGTACTATTCTCATGAAAGAAGCCAAAAAATTGTGGATTAAACTGAATATGAAAACAATTAGAGTTTTAAGTCCTTAACCAGATTCATCATTAAAATGAAATGATAGGTCCTTGCCCCTTGGGCTTACTTGGAATAAACATAGAACTCAGTATTGTTTTTAAAACTATTTTGCTTTTATAAGCTAAGACAGATGTACAAAAAAGATGCAGTTTTTATTTTGTATTGGCAGCTTCCAAATATTTAGTATCTATTTCCAAGAGTTGCAATTAGTAAAGCAACCATGGTACTGAAATCTGCACATCCCACAAGCTAATTATATTTGCAAGGTCAGAGTGAATACATATTTTCAGAAAAATAAAGGGTTATATAAATATGTGTCTTCTACTTGGCTGTTATATCACAGTTTGTTGATCTGGAGTATAATGTGTACAATTCACATATTTGTCTGATAACAGAAAGTGGTGTGTGATTGTGTTTATTTTACTAACCAGTATATTCACAGCAATCACTTCCAAATATCTCTCCAGTAAAGATGTGTTAATTACAAAACAGACAAGGTCTTCTATTATATTAAAGCTACTAACAAGAAGACAGCAGGAATCACACATGTAAATAGCATCATCAACCCCTATTTTAGTCCTCTGTTTTGATCTGTGAGTTGCGCATAGACCAAAGGTGCTATTAAAGACTGAGTGTATGAAATAGGCAGCATTATATGAACAAAATTTATTCAACAAGAAAACAGACCTTTAACATGAATTTAACAAGCCTGAGAAATTATAAACTATCATATGCTGCAGATTCATGCAGTGATAATAAACAAAAAAGGAAAGTAAGAGGTTTCCCTAAGCTAGCCAAACTGCTAATGGTTTTGTTATAAGCTGTCTACTGTTGCAGTGACCTCTGAAAAGTCTCAAGGCACTTGTACCAGAAAAAATTAAATGGTCAGGCTGGTAAATAGAGATTCAGTGTGGTGTGCAGGACTTCAACATGGCATTTTAGAAGTATAGCATAACATTCTTGAAATTATTTTTCATACTTAAGCTTGGAGGTTTTTGTTAGTACAGACTAAGGAAGTAATTTTCATGCTGAATTCTTTTGGTTAAATTCTATTTGAGGTTTAGAAGATAGAAAGTGAACCAGTTTAATGTATATGTACTTCAAAATGAACTATATAGAAAATTCATAAAGCTCCAAAAAATGGATTATTCCTCCCACCCCACCCCACCCCCATGCTTTAACTAGTTCTTGAGGGTTCTTTGTTTAGTATGTTGTCTGACTTTTCTGTTCCTAACCATGAAGTGACCATTTTACTGTCATTCTGTTGCATCATGCTGTAAATAGGGAAACATGGAGAAACGCCATCAGCTTATACACACCTCCAAGTGCTCACTAGGGCTTTTTCCTGAATCTTACTATGGTATAATTAACACCTTCTTCACCCATTGCTCATTAGTACACTGGACATTAATGAGTCTATTTTGATAGGTTGCTCTAAAGGAGAAACCCACTAATTCTCACTGCAGAAAAAGCAATTATAAAATTGTACAGAAAATAAAATGTAGATTATATTTTTATTGCATCCTAAATCTAATTTTGGTCTGCAGGTTGTTGAACATGTTAGTTTCCTTAAGACAGTTGCTATAGTGATGGCTCCAAATTCCTTTAATCTTAGTGTAATCATTCCTATTGGCTATCACATTGCTACTCAGGAATTGTCAATCTAAACAAGTCATTTCACATAGGTAATCTTTCATTAGTTGAACAGTGTATTGAATCCTTAAATTTTCCTTTTAATTTCTTAATAGAATTAATATTTTTTTATTTTCAGAATTTTTTTACTGATTATAATATCTACTTAACTGGTATTTTCATTTTCTTTTTATGAATTTTCACACCTGCTCATAATATTCTAGAGAAATACAACAAAGACTTTTGCATATAAAATAGCTATCTGCTATTTTAGTTTGAAAGTATCCAGAATAAAAATTATGTAAACATTTTGTTGTGATATATAATGAAATTTCCATAGTTTGTGGAAGTTTTTCTCTCTACAATTTAACTGAAGTAACAGTTATTTGAAGTTATTTATGAAAACATCTGATTAAAGTATGCCTGATTAGTACCTATTTTTATTATTGGTTTATGAAAAAAATTATTAGAAAAAATTTAAATGTAAGAAACCTAGGCCATATTCATTTACATATAGTGGTGAAAGTTTATTCTGGCTTAAGGTTACTGTATGTATACAAAGGAAAAAGTTTTCACAAACTATTAAATCATTCATGTTCTGGGGATATTTGGTTTTATCTTGAAGCAAAAGTAATCTTTGGGAAAATTCGAAGTGTTAGAAAAAAACAGCAAAATTCAAAGTTGACTTTTTTAGGCCAACTGGAGTGGATAGAGACCTTAAAATGATTCACTTGTCATAATGTTTTGATATAAGTTTATATTCTTTTTTTTTGCGGTACTGGGATTGAACCCAGGGGCATTCTACCTCCGAGCTACACCCCAGACCTATTTTTTTAATTCTTTATTTTGAAACAGGGTCTCACTAAGTTGCAGAGGGCCTCACTAAGTAGCTGAGGATGGCCGCAAACCCATATCCTCCTGTCTCAGCCTCCCAAGTACTGGGATTACAAGCATGCGCCACCACGCCCGGCTCAGTTTATATTCTTTATAAATGTAATCTTTAGACCCTTCATGGCAGCCATGTTAGATATGTTTTTTTTAAGTCTCTAGCATATAGCATGTAGAAATATTTACAACAAATAGATTTTTAGACTTGATCTGATTTCAGTTGGCTTAACCTGGAAATATATATTATTTTCAGTCTCTCAGTATACTCAAAACAGTAGTTGCACAAATGGGAACAAATCTAGTTGCCAGTAGCTTTTAAAACATTGACATATCTTGCAGGGCATGGTGGCACACACCTGTAATCCCAGCTACTTGGGAGGATGAGGCAGGAAAATCCCAAATTTGAGGCCAGCCTGGGCAACTTAGTGAGACCCTGTCTCAAAAAGGGCAGGGATGTAGCTCAGTGGTAGAGCACCAACACCAATCGAACAACCCTCAGTTGTTAAACACTATTTTTTTTCTTTTTTGGTGCTGGGGGGTTGAACCCAGGGGCATTCTACCTCTAAGCTACAACCCCAGCCCTATTTTATTTTTTATTTTGAAACAGGGTCTTGCTAAGTTGCTGAGGATCTCGCTAAGTTGCTGAGACTAGCCTCAAACCTTTGATCCTGTCTCAGCCTCCGAAGTACAAGGATTACAGGCATGCACCACCACTCCCCGCTTGTTCAACACTTTTAAAAAGGTGAATTTGGAAATACTGTCTTGCTTTAAGATTTTTTTTGTGACAGATGTATTGAGTTAAATTTCCTAAAGAACCAATCTGTCTTAAAGTTACATGGTTTTACCTAAAAGTTCACAATGTTTAAAAGCTTTAAGAGCTTTAAATCCATAATAGTGCATACAACATGATAGCAATAGGGTGGTAAGTGATTCTTGTTAGTCTCTTGATAAGTGAAAGCTAACAGATGATATCGTATCATATAAGAATTTGAAGTCTTTCTGTAAAGACAAAAAGATGATACCAATTATTATTTCTTTACTGCAAATGTAATTCTGGCCATACCATTGTATACCATGTTCCTGTCTTAAAGCAGGGATGACCTTGGGTTTCTTATATTGTGCCTTCTATGCTTGACAATGGCTTGGACATGTGAGGCCAACAGACAAGGTATAAAGTCTTTCATAGTCACAAGAAGTAAAAGGTATCTGACTAGAAGAGAATACATGGGCAAGTGCCTTGCTGGCTGTAATTTTGTTGTCATTTCAAGTACTGTGGTGTATAATTGATGTGACAGGGCTGGGCTTTAGATGTAGTCCCTTAGCTTGTGCTCACTTTCAGTTTTAGTTTTTCTGTCATTCATTTTGATTAGTTAAAATTTAGGTGACAAACATATGCACACCAATGAAGGCTGTTTGGTGTAAGTTAAGTTAATGACGTATTTTAATAATAAAGATGCAAAGTTAACATTTTTCTTTACTGCTTCATGAAAATTGCAATAATTGGTGTCACCTTACATTACAAGATAGAGAGTGGTGTGCTGATGGCACAATCAGCAGGAGGTTCTTTTTTATTAATATTATAATTAAATGATTTTCTGGAAATAGGCCAGAAACTGATGCAAGTTGATCATGCCTTGTCCACTGTTGCTTGGCATCATCACTTGCTTTTAAAAGAGAATTGACTTGACTGACACCTTGTTTTTACAGGTTGTTATTGATGCCTTCAGATTGATCAATGCTAATATGATGGTCTTAGGACATGAACCAAGACAAACAACTTCAAATCTGGGTCACTTAAACAAGCCATCTATTCAGGTAATACCTGTATTTGATACTGTGTTAAAACTGCTTTACATTTTTAAAACTTGCTGTGAATAGTCATTTTAAGATCTTATTCTTAGCATTTTAATTTTCTTGCAATTAATTTTTGTGTTTTAAAAGAAAATTTTAAAAATACTGCAAAAGTTAGATTTGTTCATGAGTCAATTTTTAGTACCATCTTCAAAATTTTCTACCATATATAAGGACACCTTTTGGGGAACCTAGTAGAGCCTCTATCTTAAGAGTATATTCTGTATGGTTAACATTATAGAAAAGGACCAATAAAGACTTGAGGTAGAAGGTATTTGCTATCATCGAAGCTTCCAGAAATGGTTCTTAATCTGTGTATGTGTGTGTATGGTACTGTGTATGGTACCAGGGTCTCACACATGCTAGGCAAGCCCTCTACCACTGAGCTACATTTTCCCAGCCTTTTTTTTTTTTATTTTATTTTGAGCCGGGCGTGGTGGTGCATGCTTGTAATCCC